>CAJQZJ010032716.1:1942556-1986074 GCA_907164525.1 Lophiomys imhausi
ATACATACATACATACATACATACATACATACATACATACATACATACATACATGGATGGATGGATGGATGGATAGATAGATGGACAGACAGGAAGTTGGAGTTTTTTGTTTGTTTTTTTGTTTTTTGGGGGGAGGTTTTTTAATTGTTTTGGGGTTTTTTGTTGTTGTTGTTGGTTTGGTTTGGTTTGGTTTTTGTTTTTGTTTTTGAAATAGGGTTTCTCTGTGTATCCCTGGCTGTCCTGGACTCATTTTTAGACCAGGCTAGCCTCTTAGTGTTGGGATTAAAGACTTACACCACCTCACTGGGCCAAAAATGAGTTTTTATATTAAAATATTATGAAGCCATTAAAATGTTTTGAGGAAGCCAGAAAGATGGCTCATCAGGTAACAGCATCTCATGACCTTAGTCCAATCCCTGGACCCACATGGTAGAAGCAAAGAACCAACTACTATATATTTTTTCTTGGCTTCCACACATGAATGCTCATGTATACTCACACATGCTTGCACACACACACACACACACACACACACACACACACACACTAAAAATTTAATTAAATAAACAAATTATTTATTTCATAGTAACTTTGGCTCATATTTGTCTGGTAACCCTCTACGGGATAAGGATTGTGCTCATTTGTACTTCATTTGACCCTATAAAGTGGGTACTGTTATCAGTGTCATGGCAAATGAGGAATCTGGAATTAACAAACTTCTCTGCAATCACCAATGGGGCAGAATGGAAGCCAAAAGTGACATCTGAGGGAGTCTTACTCAGGACCTTAGCCCTCCGCTGAGCTGGTGGGGAGTAAGCACTGTGTGCAGGCTTGCTGGCAGATGCAGAAGGGAAGGCCATCCTTCTATCCTGACAGATGAGGTTGCTTTCCTTCTTTAGGTATTCAGCCCTAAAACTTGGAGCCACTCCAGCGGCCCTCTTTCCCTCATGCCTCACATCTAGTCCACCTGACCATCCTACCAGCCCAACACACTCAGAGCTGTTCCCTCACATGGGTCCATTTCTTCCACCTGGTCAAATAACTTGCCTTTGGAGGTAGGGGCTTGTGTACTCAGGCTGGCTGGGGACTCCTCATCTGCCTCCTGGGTGTTGGGATTACAGCTATGACACCCAACTATAGTTCTAAGAAATAGATTTACTGGCACCTTCCTCTGCTGTGGCCTCAGCCTCCTCTGCTGAGCAGCCACTCCTCACAGAATCAGCAGCTCCTTCTCTCCTGGTCGCTGTGCAGCTGGACACTTTGGCTTCCTGGTGGCCCAAGGGAAATAGCGCCCTGAGGCTGGCGGTCAGAGTCTCACCAGCTTGAGGGAGGCTTGTCTGGTCACTTTTTACTGTTCAGTCTCAGCCTTCTTCCTGTCCATTGTCTGTCTGTCAGGAAAGGGAGGCCTGGAAGGCTCCCTTGGGGTCTTTGAAGTTAATGATTCCTTTTATTTCCTCCTGCTGCAGTCTTAAAGTTCTCAACATCTTGTTCCACTATTTCCTCATGGAAGCCTCATCGGACTGACTGGCTTCTGTCATACACCTTGTCTAGGGCTCCCAGACTGGGGCTGGGGCTGGACTGAGGTTGGGGCTCTGTGGCCCACATGGAGTTAAAAAGACAAACTATATTTTAGAATCAGGGGATATAGATATCACCAGGAGCAACAGGGATCTTTCACAGAACTCGCTTCAGGATATGAAAAGCAATGCCCTGAGAACTGTTTAAAACTATAAAATTGCATTATTTAATTGCTATAGTCATTATTAATATATTTGTTAATATGTGAGAGAGAATATCACTAGGCTGCAATAGATGCCCTCCAGTTTCTTTTAATGGCTGTAGCCAGTCTTTAAGGAAGGGTTTGTTCCTTTTACTGATATGATCAAGAATGTTCACAGAGAAGTGGCTTAGACAAGGTGACATGTTTCCCAGTCTCACTTGAGAAATAGGGACAGTAATTTTGTACAAGGTGATTCTTGTAGCTCTCTGCCCACACTGGTCTGCTATCCTTGTGCCCAGAGTTCACTAACTCAGGAAACCAGTGTTGGCACCTCCTTTGCCGTATGCATGTGATGTGTACTGGTGGTACAAATGTGAAAGAGACACATGCCTTCCTTGCCTTCAAGGATTCTGAGCACAGAAAACAGAGCTGGATGGGGAGAACTGGAGGAGAAGGGATAGCCTAGGATGCTTCATGGTGCCTGGTACATGCTAAGCGCTCCACAAATGGTACACCCACCTTTCTCATATTTATTGACATACACCTTAAGAATTACCATAGGCTTGGTTAGAGTTACCCCCAGGTATTTTATATTGTTTTGGCTATTGTAAAGGGTGTTGTTTCCCTAATTTCTTTCTCAGCCCATTTATCTTTTGAATAAAGAAGAGCTTCTGATTTTTTTTTAATTGATTTTGTATACAGCCACCTTGCTGAAGGTGTTTATCAGCTGTAAGAGTTCTCTGGTGGAATTTTTGGGGTCGCTTATGTATACTATCATAGCTCCTGTAAATAGGGATAATTTGACTTCTTTGTTTCCAATTTGTATCCCCTTGATCTCCTTTAGCTGTCTTATTGCTCTAGCAAGAACTTCAAGTACTACGTTGAAGAGGTATGGAGAACGTGGACATCATTGCCTTGTCCCTGAGTTTAGAGGAAATGCTTCAAGTTTCTCTCCATTTAATTTCACACCTGTCAGAATGGCTAAGATCAAAAACTCAAATGGCAGCACAGGCTGGCGAGGTTGTGGAGAAAGGGGAACTCTCCTCCGTTGCTGGTGGGAGTGCAGGGTTGTGCAACCACTATGGAGGTCAGTCTGGTGATATCTTAGAAAACTTGGAATAGCTCTGCCTCGGGACCCAGCCATACCACTTCTGGGTATACATCCAAATGATTCCTCACCAAATCACAAGGAAGTTTCCTCATCTATGTTCATAGCAGCCTTTTTTTTTTTTTTTTATAAATACTTTATTTTTTTTTTCTTCAAGTTACATCTCAGTAACAAACCCCTCCCTATTCCCCCTTCCCAACCCGCCCTTCCACCCTCTTCCCTCCAGAGGTTTCCCCTTTCAGTCCAACAGCTGGTTCCTTCTCTTATAACAGTAAGTATTATACAAAACAATAGATATAATTATGCCACATTTATGAGATTAAATTGGCCCAGTATACCTTCCCAATGTTCAGTTTATACCTATTTGGCCCCTGACTTTAACATTCTACTATCTACCCAACTCCATGAGTTTAAAGGTCTATATGTGACTCAACATTCATACTATCTTGCAACACACTTTTAAGAGTATCTTCTTAGATCTATAACACCCTCTTGATTCCTAAACAGTTCAAAATTTAACTATAAGATTCTATCTGTCTATTCTTCAACCACCTCAGAGACCTGAGAGGGATAAATATATTCATAGCAGCCTTTTTTGTAATAGCTAGAAACTGGAAACAACCCAGATGTCCCTCAACCAAGGAATGGATTAAAAAACTGTGGTACATCTACACAATGGAATACTACTCAGCCATCAGAAACAACAAAATCATGCAATTTGCAGCCAAATGGATGGAACTAGAGAAGCTCATCCTGAGTGAGCTAACCCAGACTCAGGAGGAGACACATGACATCTATTCACTTATAATTGGATTTTAGTCAAGATAACTATACTACAACCAACGCACCAAAGGGAACATGAACATAGACTTTGTTTCCTGTCAATGAGACACTTTTCACTGGTGGTGCTGCCATGTAGGCCCCCAGTGTATGAGGAGGCTCTTGGCCCTCATATGACTGCTGAACTGGGGCGGGGGACTATTATGTAGGGACACTCCACTCCAGGGCAGTGGGATGGAAGGGTTAGGGGGTAGAGGGTGGGAGGGCGGGACTGGGAGGGGTGGAAAGAGGACACTGTGGTGGAGATATAACCTGAACTAATAAATAAACATTTAAAAATTACCATAGCAACTAAATAATAGTTTAATTATTTTAAATGCTCCCTAGCAAAAGGGAGCATTTGGCTCAAATAATTTCCCCACAGGGTAATGGAAAGTTCAGGTTAAGAGCAGTGCAGCATGGAATATCTTTAGAAGGAAATATAAATGGATTTCCTCCAGGGATAAAATTCAGAGGGAGCCGGGTGTGAACCTGAGTACATAACTTGTGGGGAACAGTGAAAAGTGAATACACTGAAATACTGAATACTGAAAATTTCAGGGTCTTCGCTCAAAAAGCAGGAAAAGGTGGTATTCAAGTTACAGAAATTTGGTCTTTCTTTTCTCTTTCTTTCTCTCTCCCTCAACTTGTCTTGATGTTTTTAGCAATTCTTTTTTATAATGTTATTTATTTACCTTATGTGTATGAGTATTTTGTCTGCCTGTATGTCTGTGAACCATATGAATGCCTGGTGCCCTCGGAGGTCAAAAGAATGTGCTGGCTCCTCTGGGACTGGAGTTAAAGACAGTTGTAAGTCAACATATGGGTAATGGGAATCCATCCTTTCCAGGTCCTTTGGAAGAGTAGCCAGTGCTCTTAACCAATGAATGAACCATTTCTCCAGCCCAATCCTGATGTTTTTTTTTTTTTCCAAGACAGAGTTTCTCTGTGCATCCTTGGCTATCCTGGACTCACTTTGTAGACCACGTTGGCCTTGAACTCACAGAGATCCACCTGCCTCTGCCTCCCGAGTTCTGGGATTAAAGGTGTGTGCCACCGTGCCTGGCAATCTTGATGGTTTTAAAATATATGCTTATACTGTTAAATGGTCTTGTTAAATGGGTTTTGGAGGTTAGACCCAGGGACTTCTCTCTTTTGCTTTTCTGTATCCTCCTTTCTCTCCTATATAGGAGTGAACAGACTTGAGAAAAATGGGACATAGACATAGTATAGGAAAGAACAAGAAAAAAGGACAGATTATTGAATATAGCTTTATACCTTTGTATACTGATACAAAATTAATATTATATTTGGCTAAATTGGTATTGATCATTGTATATTAATGCAAATTTAAGATTGTATAGGGCTACATCGGTATTGATCTTTGTATATTGATACAAAATTAAGATTATATTTGGCCACATTGGTATTGATCTTTGTATATTGATACAAAATTAAGGGTAACGCTTCTTAAAGGTATTGTTTGTAGTAATACTTAAAAATGAAATGTCAAGTTTTGACCTCTCGCTACCAACCGACATAACTGTTTAGGATAATTAAGAAACGAAAACTAATAGTCATGAAAACGTGTCATTTTGTTAGTTACTATGACAGTCTATCACAGTTATTTTCTAAGCTACTCAGAAATCAAGTTGCTAAGAGACAAGCAATATTTGCTTATCTAAATATAAGAGATAGATAGGGCATCTTCAAAAACCTCAAGAGATCTGCAGAATATGGCATTCAAAGATGTTTTCTTAACTTAAGATTTTTTTGATATCGAGACATGTCAGCTCCTGACAGCACCCCCTATATTACTCCAAGTAGAAGATGAGCATCGAAGAATCTCCAGTGGGAGATGATTAAATTGGTGGTAAGCCATTCTCTTGGCAAGAAAAACCACTTGCTTCAACTGTAGACAGACTTCTGTCCAAAAAGGACAAAACTTGGAAGCAGGTAAGTCAACAGCCTAGCATTGCCAAGACAGGGTAGGTAAGTCCTTCATAATTCCTGCTCTACAACCAATGTCTGTCAGAGAAATGGGGCCAAATGGCTGAAGATTGATGCTGTAATGTATGGAGAGAAAATGGGAACTGTCCAGGCAGCCACTGGTATGTCATTTTTTAGTTTTGGAAGCTGCAGGCCCTGCACTTCCTATATAATCAGATATATTTATCCCTCTCAGGTCTCTGAGGTGGTTGAAGAATAGATAGCTAGAGTCTCATAGTTAAATTTTGAGTTGTTTAGGAATCAAGAGGGTGTTCTGGATCTAAGAAGATATTGTTAAAATTATGAGGCAAGTTAGTATGAAAGCTGAGTTAGATATAGAACTTTAAACTCATGGAGATGGTTAGATAGTAGAATGTTAAAGTCAGGTGCCAAATACATATGGACTGGACATTGGGAATGTATGCTAAGCCATATAACTCTTATAATCGTGGCCTATTTATTTCTGTTGTTTTGTATTGTATTTATAGTTATAAGAAAAAGAACCATTATTTGGACTGAAAGGGAGAGCTGTTGGGGGGAAAAATAAATACCTTAAACTAAAAAAAAAAAAAAAAAAGAAGGGAAGAGGGTGGTGGGGCTGAGGGGGAGGAGGGTGGAAGGGTGGGACTGGAGGGGGGAGTAGGGAGGGGATTGTGATTGAGATGTAACTTGAAGAAATAAAAAATAAATTATTAAAAAAAAGAATGTAAGAACTCCATAATAAACATTAACTTATCTATCAAAAAAAAAAAACATAGATGTTTTTAAATAACAACCATGCTTACTACAGAGCTCACATCCTGTCATGTGACTCTACCATCTTAGATGACCATGTGATACATAGCAACAATTATGAATCCTCTTTGTTCCAACAAGTCTCATACTTTAGATTGTCATGTATTTTTAATGATAGAAACTCAGTTGCATTTTATAACATACTGTATGATGATACAAACCTGATTTATATGTCTAGCTACTTATGCCTTTGTTAGCTATTGAATATGGTTGAAACTAGTAATTGAAAGTTTGTACTTAGATAATTTTAAACCACATGACATAATTCCAAAGACACTTTTAAGTAAGGGCATATTAATTGAAGAGACATTGAATAAAATTGTTTACACTACAAAAAAAATATATGCTTATAAAGAGAAGTTTAACCTATCAGTGTGAGTTTTTATCATTCATTCTTATATTTTAAAAGTCTCATTTTAAATGCAAATACAGGGCTAAAGATTTGAGTGGATAAAGATGTTTGCTGCCAAGTCTTATGATTTGAGTTCAATCTCGAAACTCACATGGTGTAGAGAAAGAATGAATTCCTGCATGCCCCCTCATAAAATGAGCAAATGAGAAAATGAGTGTAATTGCAAACATAAATTTACCTTACACTCAGAATCATCGGACTGTATGTACATCCTCCTGTTTTGTGCTGGTTAGTGCATGAATATTTTAATTCTTACCACAATGTTGGAAATACTACACAAAATGTTTTTTATTTGACTTCTTGATACATGAAATTCCAGTCAACACTCCATGCCTCTAGCTTACGGATGAGTTAAGCAGAGCTAACTCTGGGACAAATTATGTCCCCAGATGATGGGCTGAAGTGTCTTCATCTTGGGAAGAGGGTCACTGTACACTTCATTAGTTAAAATGAAACTGAGGGGGCCGGGAAGGTGATTTCATGGTTAAAGGACAGTTGGGGACTCCTCAGAGAAAGCTTACAAGCAAGAATAGCCATATGGGGAGCTCTGAGTTCGATTGAGAGACCCTGACTCAAGGAATAAGGAAGCATGATCAAGGATGATTCCTGACATAAGCCAAGACCTCCATTTGTACACAAGTACCCAGGTGCACACGTATTCCCACACACACCTATATCCCCACATGCTCAAATATGCACACATACACACATGAAAAATGAGGGGAGAGAAAAGAAGTTCATACTGGAGTAGGGTGGCCCCATGGTGCAATATGGTTGGTGCACAACTTTTGGAAGTCCTGGTGAGGACAGGAGGAAGACCATGATGATGGAGCAGAGTTTGGTGCCGTGTGAATATACACCAAGGCCACCGACAGAAAAGTGGAAAAGGTGAAAAAGGCTCTTTGTATCTTCAGAGAAAGCATGACCCTCCTGACAACTGACTTCACACTTCTGGCATCCAGAGCCGAGAGAACACTTTCGGTGATGTGAAGCCACGTAGTGAGGTGTTCTGTCACAGAGGCTGTAAAATGCCTAGCACCTTCCTTCTGTGTTCAGACCAGGTTCTGCTTCACATGGAATGCATGGCCTCTCCAGGTTGCCACTGGTTCCCACCAATGCCTACGTGTGGATTTAGCCCACCTGCCTTTAACTCCCCTGGAATCTCATGCATCATAGATTTGGAGGAATTCCGGGGTCCCAGGGCCCAAGGGATGAAATATCCCAGTGTGCTCCAAGAACAGAAAACACTTATTACACACACCTGCTGGCTTTACCCATACATTCAACTATTCTAGGAGATGTCATCACAGAACAGAAGATCAAAGATAAACTCTTAAGAGTGTCCACAGACTAGGGATGTAGTTGAGTGGCAGAGTGTGTGCCTAGCATGCTAGCAAGGTCCTGGATTTGATCCCCAAAATTGCCAAATAAAAGCTCAAATGTATTATATAGACGATAATACATTTAGATAATACATATATGTATATATTTAGTGTATGTGTGTGTGTTGTGAAATGGCCCCTCTAGCACACTGTGCCATACAACTCCATAGATCACACACCTATGTGTGAAGCTGGCCCTGAAAGAGATGCGTTTTCATTTTGTATCTTCGTATTGGTTTTGCTTCTTCTTCTTTTTTTTTTTTTTTTTTTTTTATCTTGGAAGCGTAATGTGGACCAGCTATCAAATGTTCTAGACTCTGTGTTTTGAAGCAAGATGATACTTTTTTTATTCTTCCTCTTTGATTGTTGAGCCTAATTTGCACAATTACTATCTAGGCCAGGATCTTAGAGGATTTGGCAAATACTCTTTTGATTCTTTAGAATACACAGCTAGAAACAGTTTGAAAGGGTTAATTGATTTTGGTCAAAGACCAAAGTTTAATAAGGCAAGTGTCTTCCTTCTGTCCCTATTAATGCAGCCAGCCTTCATGCTCTGAGTTCCAAATAACACAGTGTGAACCGCTAAGTCCTGGAGGAAACACTACTCAAAGTGTATGCTTCACCTTTCCGTAAGAAGCTATGCTAAGGAATTGTGTTACTACACTACTGGCCCAGGATATTCTTCACAGTGTGGCTATGGCTGGAAAAAGCTACAGTCTTGGTGTTCAGCAAAAGAAAATGCCCATCGTGATGGATCCACACTGAGGGACCATGCAGGTCTACAGACATGGCCATGAAAGAACAAGGACAGAAGGATGTTCATAGCATGTTCCACTAAATGTCTTTTTTTTGTTTGTTTGTTTTTTTGTTTTCGTTTTTTCGAGACAGGGTTTCTCTGTGTAACCCTGGCTGTCCTGGACTCACTTTGTAGACCAGGCTGGCCTCGAACTCACAAAGATCCACTTGCCTCTGCCTCCCGAGTGCTGGGATTAAAGGCGTGCGCCACCACCGCCCGGCTTCCACTAAATGTCTATGTTGGTAAACACAGGTCATTGTCTGTGTGTGTGTGAGTGTGTGTCTGTTTAGAGAATAGAGAAAGGCAAGATAAGGTCTTGTTATATATCCCTTGATGGCCTATCTAGCTCAAGTTCTTCTCAAACTCAAAGCAATGCTCCTGCCTCAGTGTGCTGAGTAATGAGATTACACGCCACACCCCCTGCTCATATCACCAGTCACTTTTGAGGGGAAGGAAGTAGGCTCTAGCTGAGGCTGGCCTTGAACTCACTATGTAGCTGAACTTCTGATTCTCCTGTGTCTACTTCCTGAGTTTTGGAGCTACAAGTGTGCCCCTCCACACCTTGCTTATGTGGTTCTGGGGTTGAATGTGGGTTTTTGTGCAAGTGAGGCAAGCGCCCTAACTCAGCCTTGTCCCCAGTTCTTCATCAGCCACTTTAGAAGATTTCTTTATTTTTATGTGTGTGTGTGTGTGTGTGCACGTGAGTACCCAAGGAGGGCAGAAGAGGACATCAGGTGGGTATTGGGTCCCCTGGAGCCGGAGTTGCAGGGAGTTGTGAGCTGCCTTATGTGAGTTATGAGAACTGAACTCCAGTCTTCAGCAAGCACAGCAAGTACTCTTAACTACCAAGCCATCTCTCTAGCACCCCATCCCCATAAGACACTTTTTAAGGAAACAAGCTAATGGCTATCTTTAGCAACAGAACGGGCCTGGGACAAGGAAG
This sequence comes from Lophiomys imhausi, assembly GCA_907164525.1. NCBI lineage: Eukaryota > Metazoa > Chordata > Mammalia > Rodentia > Muridae > Lophiomys > Lophiomys imhausi. Next base: position 1,952,521 of record CAJQZJ010032716.1, read on the forward strand.
AGCTTCTATCACATGAAAGGGGGCAGATGGGAGGAAGGAGAGAGAAAGTTTATGACAGAGTTAACAGTCAATAATAACATGGTGGAAATAGACACGCTGTCTCAAAGTAAGCCTGTAATGGGCAGATTTTTTTTTTCTCACTTTATACACAGAAAAATTGAAAGTGGCTAGAAGGTATTTGCTTCAGACCTTTGTTTCTTTAACTGTCAGTTTTTTGAGGTGGAGGGTGGAGGAGTGGTCATTGGTCCATAATAAACACTTAGGAAGAGTTTAGTTTTTGAATGATCAAAAAACATTTGGCCTGTTTGGGAAAAGTAACCCCAGCTACATTGTTTCCCAGCAGCCGGCACAGGAAATCGCCACTGCTAAGGGCACCTGTGGCCAGTGACCAGCCTCTAAAAGCATCCGTTTATTGGTGCAATGTGTTTTTACTCTTCAGAGATAGTGGGAAAATGAGGGAGTCCTGGGGATACACAAAAGAAGGCTGGGGGAGTGTGTTTAGACTCCTTTTAAAACAGCACCTGGAGAAAAGCCAAAGTGTGCCTTCCTCCTTCCATTATCAGGTTCCTTGATAAAAACCGCAGTTGATGTTGAAGAAAGGAAGACAACAAACTAATGAAGAATCGAATCCTTTCTTCTTTCCACAGACTCAGAATAGGGTCTATGGAAATAGGGTACTGAAAAAAAAAATGTGTATGTGTGTGTGTGTGTGTGTGTGTGTGTGTGTGTGTGTGTGTTTAAATGAGCAAAACACAACACTGTAAGCTGCCGTTCAGGGAGGTCTCCCCAGCCAATGTAACATATGGGTATTGAAAATAACATCCACTCTTTTTTTTTTTTTCTAGTTATGGAAGCAATATATGTTTCTTGTGGGAGATTTAGAAAACACAGACATACTGGAGGGGATAAATTAAAGGTTTCCAGGACTGAGGATGAAGCTCTGCGATAGAGTGATTGCCTAGGATGTGCAAGTAGGTTCATAGCTGATACCAACGTTGGTCTTCCATCCCCTCCCTCTCTCTCCCCTCCTTTTCTTCCCCCCCATAATTATCACTTTGATCATAGTCAACACTTTTATAGATATTTTCCTAATTTTTTGTGTGTGAATAAATATGTATGATAGTAAAACCATATTCTAGCTTCCTATTTACTTAATATATTGTGACTGTTACCCTATCTCCAATTCATTACATATTCATTCTTTTCAGAAATGCTTTTATAAGACCATTCTTAGCCAGTTCCTTGTTCAAAGAGTTCACAGCAGAGTTTGTTTGATTTTGTGTGTGTGTTTTGTTTTTTGAGATGAGGTCTCACTATGTAGCCTTGGCTGGCCTAGAAGTCACTATGTACACCAACCTGGCCTCAGACTCATGGAGGTGGAAGAGTTGGGTCAAAATGACACTTTTAAACTTTGTGACTTATGTTGTTTTTTCAGAAAGATGGCATTTGCATTCCCAAGAACATTATATATTTACCCACCTTAGGAGTCAATGATAGAAATAAACCTTTGACAGTGGAGGAGGGTAATGACTAAGAACAAAGTATAATGACACATAGGTGAGAAATGCCACAATAGAACTCATTACTTTGTATGCTAACCTAAAACACTAACAAACACAAAAACACCCTTGATAAAAATATGCTCCAGTTTTAAGAGACTGTGTTTATTAGCGAATATGGGCATGCAGTTGCCCCTGTGACCTTTTTTCTTTGAGAGCACGCCTAGCCGGGCGGTGGTGGCGCACGCCTTTAATCCCAGCACTTGGGAGGCAGAGGCAGGCGGATCACTGTGAGTTCGAGGCCAGCCTGGTCTACAAAGTGAGTCCAGGACAGCCAAGGATACACAGAGAAACCCTGTCTCGAAAAACCAAAAAAAAAAAAAAAAAAAAGTGATGAGAGCATGCCTATTCGTGCTCTCCATTTATTTCTGCATGATGGTGTTACACATTGATCTAAAGATATGCATACATGCACGCATGCATACATATCATTATATATATGTATGTATGATATATATCACATTTGTTTAATCCTGGGTATTTTATATTTTTATAAAATTTTATATATAATTAAAATTTTATTTATTGTATGTATTATATATATCACATCTGTTTAATTTCAGGAATTTATACATAATTAAATTTTTATATATGATATATATTACATATATCATATATATGTATGTATATATATATTTGTTTAATCCCAGGTATTCTATATTTTTATGAGGGCTTATAAATGTTAAAATTGCTTTTCAGTGCAAGTTGTCAAAGCTTAAAAAATAAAAACTAAAAAGCTCACACAGCCTAGTCAGGGCTCAAACTTCTGTGTAACCCAGGCTGGCCTTGAACTCCTGATCCATAAGCTTCTGATTCTGATCCTGCAGCCTTCTGAGTGCTGTATCGCAGGCATGCACCATTATGGTAAACTTTCAAAACTGAATTATATTTTTAACCCATAGAATCTTGTGTCTGGGCTTGATGGCACAAACCTTAGTCCCAGCACTCAGGAGGCCGAGGCAGCTGGATCTCCAAGTTTGAAGCAAGCCTGGTTAACAGAATGAGTTCCAGGACAGCCAAGGCTACACAGAAGCACCCTGTCTCAAAAAAACCAAAAAGCAACAACAAATATGCACATATATGCATTTACACACACATATATATAATATTATATATATAAGTTTGCATATATTTATATAATTATATATATTTACTTGTAGAAAACTAGGCAGAAGCTAAAGTCTTTTTCATAGTAATTATTTATTGATTGATGAGTTTCTATCGGGCCTAGTGGTTATCATCTTTCGTGCACTTTCTCATTTAATCATAATGTATCCTCAGCAGATTATTGCAGTTTGTATCCCCCTATTACCTGAAGCCCAGCTCTAAGTGGTTGAAGAACTGGGCAAAAACACTCAGGTAGTTGGTGGATTTGATTCCAAGTTAGTGAAATCACTAACCTGCTCACTCACAAAAATCGGTACAGCAGGATGTTATGCCATTATTCCGCGGACTGCAGAAAATGCCTTTCTGAAAACAAGTGAATTAAATAAAGGCTTTCTATCCCACAATCCGCCATAAGGACTGTTTCCCTGCAAGGCTCGGCATGGATGCGTGCTTAAGAGCACCATAAAATACTCACTGAGCCCCCTTTATAAAGAACTCGTGCGTATCCAAGGGTGGCTTTTCCGGGGCTCCTGGGGAAATTGTTTGGAAATCTACCTCCCATCGCAGGAGGGACTGAAAAAGAAAGACAGGTGGAAGTCTGCAGGTTGGCAAGAGCAGCGCATGCGGAAGTTAGAACTTTCTGGGGGTGTCCTGGCCGCTGGGTCCCCACGCCGCGCGCGCAGGTGGCCCGCGTCCCCGCGCCTCAAGATCTAAGTGGTGGGGTGACTGGCGAGTCCCAGGGAAGGTGAAGCCTCGCTTTCTGCCTTGGAGGGAGGAGGGTGGGCAGGAAACGCAGCCCAGCGCCGGGGAAAGAAGGACTGCCATTCCCAGCCCCCCGCCCCGCAGGGCGCGGGGCGCCGGCGGCGCATGCGCGAGGCCCGGCCCCCAATTCCCCGAGCGAGGGAGGGAGGCCCCCGGCGGCCCGAACTGCGAGCCGCGGCGGGACCGAGTGCACGCAGAGGCGCGCCGGTGGCCGGGCCGGACGGGCTGAGGAGGCAGCGGTCGCGAGCACGCGAGGCCAGGGTCCGGACGGCCACGGGAGGGCACAACGTGCCCGGTGCGAGAAGGGACCCGCCACCCGCGGCCCCCCACGCGGGGACAGCGATGCGTGAGTCTCGCCCCGACTCGAGGGCAGGATGTGCGAGCAAGGACAAAGGCTGGGAGGCGGGGGAGGAGTTGGTGACTCCGAGCGGGTGACCAGGGCAGCCCTGGGCGAGCTACCGCAGTCGGCAACTTGGCAACTTTTGCAGAAGGGCACACTGGAAATTCTGCAAGTTGTTGCACACAGTTCCAGATCGCCTAGGTTGGGCGGGCGAAGAGAGGGGAGGGGGACACTGCTGGCTTTTCAGGACTGCGGGCGACCGCCAGCTCCGCCGAGAGGGGCAAGAGGGGGCGCCCATCCCGGACAGAGACAGGGACCGGCGAGGATCCAGGGCCACTGAGGGCGAGTGAGGGAAGTGTCGCCAATCGTTGAAGCTCCCCATGTCCTCGCAGGGTGCGCCCCGAGATCCCGGTAGCCTCGGATCTGCGGCGGTGATGGATGAGCCGTGGTGGGAAGGGCGCGTCGCCTCGGACGTCCACTGCACCCTGCGCGAGAAGGTCAGTCCCTCCTTGCCCTTGTCACTCGCATCGACTGGGTCTTTAGAATCACTTTCGCTCTCGTGTAGATGTCTTCAAGACGCCCCGCGTGAGAACTTAGAACTCTTGGTGCCTTTCTATTTGTACGCCTGCCTATTCACCTTCATGGGGAGTGTGGTCTTCCTCCAGGGAGAAGACCTGGAGATCCAAGAACTTGAAGTCGGTTTTTCAGGGGTGCAGAATTCCAGGCAACTAAATGAAGAATAGTTTGTATCCCATTGGACTACCTCCCAAGATTACTTTAGATGGTACAAGAATGAACTTTAAAAAAATATTGTGTATTCATTTCAGCGTGTAATTCAAAGACACATAATACAGCAGGTTCTGCACCAAACGTGATGCTGGCTTTTCCCTTTATTGTAATAATGATGTAACAATTGCTTTAAAATAAAACTTTTTCGCAATGGTAGAGCAGATGCCTAAATAAATTTATGTAAACGTAGTAAAGTTACAGTTCGGAGTAAAGAAATATTAGGTAGATGGTAGGAATGTATTGTTGAGGCAAGAACTGAATGATTGAAATTTAAAAGCCAGGCCTGGGGGTAATCCCAGCACTATGGAGACAGACGGAAGATTACTACAAGTTCAAGGCTAACCGAATCATCATGGGGAAATTCCGGGAGGGCCAGGGCTACATAGCGACACCTTGTCTCAAAACAAAAGAAAGAGAAGAAACATTAATCTAACTGAAAGAAGTTGCGAACTAGAAAGGGAGAAAACACAAATTCCCTTGCCGGTTGGCCTCCTGTGGTGGAAGGTGGGGGGATGGCTGAAACGTGATCCCATTCACTTCACCTCCCTAGGCTGCTGGCAGCCCCTGGGAGGCTGGGAAAACCCAGCAGATTGGAGGCTCCCTTGTTTCTTCCTTCCTGTACCTGGGCTGGGAAGGGTTGTTCAGTGTTGTTAGGAAGCTTGAAAATGGAGCTACTGTAACAAAGTACTAGAGGCTGGAGGGCATCCTGCAGCAAAAATGTTGGCAGGATCCAGGAGATGAGCTTTCCATTTGTTTTTGAGACAGGGTCTTATGGACCCCGGGCTAGCTGTGTACTTAGTTGTATAGTCCAAGCAGTCCTCTAATTCATGGTCCTATTGCCTCAGTTTTCTGAGTGCTCTTAGCTTCATCACACTATCTGTCTCTGTGTCTGTCATCTCAAATGGTCACTCTGAGAGTCTGTGTCTTTTCTCATAGGAGCCCACCATAACCCAATAGGACACAACTGTACTATAACTGGTACATCCGAAAGGATATGACGTTCAAGTAAGGTCACATTCTTGGGTTCCAGGTGGACATGAATTTAGGGGAGAGGTGTTTTCAACTGGTTTGTCAGGCCTATGTAGGACAGAAGTTGTCTTATTGGGGCATGTGGGTCCCTGTAGAATGGAGCCCCCCTTTCAACACATGTCTACTCAGTGTCTGTGGCAGTCCTGCCAGTCCTCAGATTCTGGGGTGGGGTGCTGCCGCATTGGGGAGTGAATGTCTTCCAATCACACTAAAGCTTTTTTCTCTCTCTCTTCTCCTCTACCTACGTAGCTTTCCCATGTTACTTTGCTCTTTCCAGAACAGAATGTTCCAGTGTGGGGATCTGGAGACAAAATCAGGTCCTAGTGGTTCTTTTCAAAAGCAGGGCATAGTACTGAACACCTTTAACTAAGCACTCAGAGGCTGGAGGATCAGAAGTTCAAGGGCAGAAAGCAGGGCCAGAGGAGGTAGGATTGTACATGAAACAGTCTGTTCTTAGTCCTTTTCTAGAAGTATTGACTGAATGCAGGTAGTGAGGGCCTCTGGGGAGCTCGCCTTCCTGATTTAACATTACTCAAGCGGTTCTCGTTTCTGCACTTAGGGGGCGATAGGAAGCGAAGGGTTTGTGGAAACAGTGTAACTCCAGAGTTCACTTGCCTCGGAAGCTCCAGGCTTGAAGCTGACCTTAGGGTCAAAGCTCATGTCCTTTTAATTACAATATCCACTTCCGCCAATTGCCAACTGTATTCTTACTGTATTTCTTTTCCCTCTTCAAAGATGTTTAAGAATGTTTGGCTTGGTGTTTTGAGTGAAAATTGCACAGTGAAGGGTCCGGTACCCCTGCTGATCTCCTGTCTTTGAGGAACAAGGGCTGGCCTTCTGTCTTTCCCAGACAGGGTACATTTATTATTATTATTGTTACTATACATCAACTCTAATAATGTGTTCCTAATACAGTAGAGAAACTTTACAAGTGCCTGACACATGCTGGACACTCACCCTTTGTTAAATGTTGGGCACAAAGCACGTTTGCTAGCAGCCATTCTCTCCTAGTGGCTTCAGAGGGGACAGCTGCCATCTCAGGGACAGTGGGAACCCTGTTTTGTCAGATGGGAGAGTCTGGTGTAGCATCATACAAAAACGTGGAAAATTTAACACCATATAAACATATCTAGGGACTGTATACAAATTAGTAATGGTGGTCTCTCCCAAGCTGACTAGTCTTACTTCCTCTCAGCTCACATGCTGTGGTTTATTCTTCCCCTATAACCAGAATTCCACTGTATCACTTTCTTGCTTCAAGACCTGTTGCACTTCAAATGCAACTCCCAGGGGACTGGAGAGATGCTTCAGTGATTAAGAGCACTGGTGGCTCCTGAAGAAGACCCAGGCTCAATTCCCAGCACCCACATGGCTCCTGACAGCCATCTGTAATGTAACTTCAGTCCTAGAGTATCCGACTCCCACTCTTCTGGTTTCTGTGGGCACTGTGTATGTACACTTGGTGTATGATATACATGTAGGTAAAACACGCATATACATGTTCAAATACAATTCCCAGTCCACACTATTACCTGGAGTTCCTGACATAGCCTCTAAGGTCTACTCTCTTGTCTCCTCCCTCCCTTGGAGCCACACAGACTTCCTTTCTGTCCCTTAAACACGTCAAGCTTCTTCATGCCTCAGGGCCTTTCTACCGGCTTGTCCTTTACAGTCTATGTGTCTCAGTCTGTCTCATTGTAGCCTCCCACTAATTTATTATTCCTCCCATATCATTATTAGATTATCCTGTTTTATTCTCTTTATAGCATTTACTAATATCTGAAATCATCTTCTATTAGTTTGCTATCTATCACCTGATTCTAAGAATATATTTTTCACAAGAGTCTGCCTAAATCTGTCTCAGGCAGTTCTGAGGCCTCCATGTCTAGAATGGAGTCTTCCCTGTATGTTCAAATGATGAAAAGGAATCAATCAAGATTTTCTCCTATAAACTGGGGAACAAATTTTACAGGAATGTAAGGATCAAGGGAGACACTCTAAGAATATGAACTATGTGGAAGATATGTGGCTGGTATCCTGCCTTACCCCTTAGCATGGTGGGAGACCAGTGGACTCCTTTATATAATGTATGCTCAGCTAAGGCTTGTGTTTGTTTCTGATGGGGTCCTTAAATGTGACAGTGATCAATATAAGAAAGGCATCTTAGGGGTCTGGAGAGATGGCTCAGTGGATAAAGTGTTTGCCATGCAAGTGTGAGGACCAGAGTTCTAATCCCCAGCATGCACACAAAGGCCAGACAGGCATGGTAACTCCAGTCTTGACATGTTCAAGGGACAGAAAGGAAGTCTGTATGGCTCCAAGGGAGGGAGTAGGAGATAAGATAAGACAGTAAGTCAACGGGGCTATGTCAGGAACTCCAGGTAATAGTGTGGACTGGACCTGTAATTCCAACACTCTGGGAGGCAGAGGGAAGCTATCCTAAGGGCAACGGGAATTCCAGGTTCAGCAAAAGATCTTGCCTCAATAAATAAAGTGTGAATGGAGAAGACATTCAGTGTTAACCTCAGGCCTCTACACACATGTGCACACTCACATATCTACACACATGCAAACATGCACGCGAGCCACCCATTTCAGGTTTTTTGTCTTTTCTTTGAAAAGGCATCTTATTTGTGTGTGGTAGCACACAACCATAGTTTTTTTTTTTTTGGTTTTTCGAGACAGGGTTTCTCTGAATATCTCTGGCTGTCCTGGACAACCATAGTTCTAACACTTGGGAAGTAGAGGCAGGTAGATCAGGAGTTCAAGTCCAGCCTCAGCTATATGGGAAGATAGCTTACCTCCCTCTCAGAAAAAGAAAGGTGTCATCTTATGAGACAGTGTATAGTGGTAGGTAAGGCTTGAAGGAAATGGAAGCTTGCTAAAAGTCATGTGTCCAGTGAGAGAGCAGGACCCAGGAATGAGGTGGCTCATCCAAAGGCCTTCAGCCCCAACTGGAAAGGCATTGGGAACTAATTGGGGGCAAGGTATCTTTCTACCAAATGTCTCTGGAGAAATGTCTCCCACTTCTACCTTTCTGGGTCACTTCTATCCCACACTAAGCCTTTATGTTCCTCCTTTGGTCGTCCTTCTCAGTCCTGAAGCTTCTCTGGAAGACCCCTTAATCCTAAAACACACTGCTCCTTATCCCTGCCCCTTCTGACCTGTCTGCTGCGGGTTGAACAGTAGCTGTAGTTCCTACTGGAGACTTGGTTTCCTCACCTGTGCACCGGACACTGAGGGGAGCATAGCGCGACCACCTGGGTGGCGTGGTGGATAGTGGTGGTGATATTTTTTATGGTCCATACTCTCTTGAGTTTCAGATTAAAACCTAGAGCTGTTTTGTTTTTTTTTGTTTGTTTGTTTTTTTTTTTTTTTTTCGAGACAGGGTTTCTCTGTGTATCCTTGGCTGTCCTGGACTCACTTTGTAGACCAGGCTGGCCTCGAACTCACAAAGATCCGCCTGCCTCTGCCTCCCAAGTGCTGGGATTAAAGGCGTGCGCCACCACCGCCCGGCTGTTTGTTTGTTTTTGTACTCCCAGAAAGTGCATCCTCCTAAGTCTAAGGTTAATACACTCCTCAGTCTTCTACCTAATAGGTTTGCATAAGTTTGGGATGCAAACAGAGGTAGGGCGGGGACAGCGCCTGCCTTCAGGCTCACCATCCTCATCCCACGAGCCTTGTCCTCCCCACTGTGTGCCCCAGCCCTGCTAATCTTGCATTTCCTTTTTTTGTGATCTGGGCATGAGGTATGCATTGTGCCTCAACATTTCCAGTCCAGTGTCTAATGCAGAGAGAATTCAGGGGCCACTGCCTTACTTCATTTAACCACAGCATGCTGAGGGGCTAGAGAAAAGGACCAGGTGGACTTCATTGGGACGTATTGAATAGCTGTATAGCCGTACAGAAGTGTTTTTCTGGGCCCCTGTGCCTGCTCTTTGGCATTGGACTGGGGAGCGGAGGGCTCCTGGTTCAGCTGTAGCAGATCACAGTGCTGGCTGCAGGGTCAGACACAGGACCAAGAGGTAAACACCTTCTTAGCTTTCTAGACACCTGGGGACTGCCCTCTCAGATAATGCTGAGTGGAATCATAAGAAAATAATTAGCCACAGAGGCAGGTATCCTGGCCTGAACCAAAGTACTCTGTAAGTAGCTTGGGAAAATGACTACATATTGAGCTCAGATAATATGAATAATTTCTCCCAGACCTCAAAACCAGGGGGATCCATTTTCCTTCCTGAATTTTATCCCCAAATGAGCAGTAAATATAGACAAATCTTCTCATCTCCTTGGGATTTATGTTCACTTTATAGCCCCTACTCTCCAGCAAGGAGGACGGGGTTGTGAATGTAAGCAAGGGAAGTATTTGAGGGCCCTTCCTCATGCCTGTGATTTAATGTGGGGTTGGCATGAAGACCTGACTTTAGAAGTTTTGGGGGTAGATTCATCCCTCCCAAAGCCACAAGGCCATCACCCACCTTGACATAACATAGTAGGTCTCGCTTTCTGGGCTCTAAGGAGCCTAAAGTCTAGAAGCTTTTCCACCAGATTCTTCCTGTGTCCTGGAATGGAAGTCATGCAATGCCTTAGGGTCTACCCATCCTGTCCTGGACTGAGATCTTGTTCAGCACCTTGTCAACAGACACATTCTCATACTTCCTGAAACTACTTTGTTCACACTGAGAAGGCCTTGCCTACACGAAACTATGTTTGCAGTCGCTTTGGTTTTGTTTGCATTACTGGGGATCAGACCCAGGGCCTGAGATTACTAGGTGAATACTCTCCCACTAAGCTATGTCCCAAGCTCTTCAAAACCACGTCTTTTGAGCCAGTAAAGGACATTTTTTAAAAGTAGTTTGTGATTGCATTTATTAGTTATCTTCCAAAACAAGACAACAAAGGTTTTGTTCAATGATAATATTGTGGCTGCTGTGCTTACTGGAAACTTTATACCTTGCTAGCATCTGTACATATATTATCTTGCTTACTCCCCATCTTGGTTCTAGTGCTGGGATTCAGCACATTTTACAGTGGGGACCTGTAAGGCACAGAGTGAATAACTATCTTAACATCATTTTTGAAAAACATGTTTTAGCAAAGAGTAGAAACAGAAGCTGAGCCTGGAGGGGATTTAAACTCTGTTGTTCAAGACACTGTGGTCAGTTTTGTTGTGCTGTGTGTGGTCTCAAGGAACTATGCTTTTCTTAAACCATCCCCAAAAGCTAGTAGCTGCAGGTGCTGGCCTCACTCTGGGCATTCAGAAGGACTGTTGCAAAGTACACTCTCTGATTGATCCTGGCCATGCTTGGTGCCTCACCTGTGTAAGATACCTCTTGCCTTGAAGAAACATGGCCTCTGCCGCCTCCTGACCTTGGATAGACAGAGTAGCCTGTTGTCACTTGTCAACTCTCTCTTAAATTCCTTTAATTTCCTTACACTAGACTGAGTCTCTGTCTCCTAAAAGAAAAATGTGACCCAAGTCCATGTTCAGGAATCTGACCAGGAGCCATGCCTAATGGTGCAGGTCTTCAGACCCACCCTACTCAGGAAGTTGAGGGGGATCGAAAGTTCAAGCCCTGCCTAGGCTGCAGAGCAAGTTTATAGCCAGCCTAAGACAACTTACTGACACCCTGGCTCAAAAGTTAACTTTAAAAGTGCAGAAGAAAGCAAGGTATGGCGGCTCATGACTGCACTCCCAACATTCAGAAGGCTGGTTCAGGAAGACCGCCTTGGGCTTAAGGACAGCCTATATTACATAGAGAGCTAGAGGCCATCCTGGGCTACAGAGTAATACCTTGTCTCAAAACCACAAAATAAATAAATAATAAATAATGATATAAAGGTAGAGAATGTAGCTCAGTGGAAGAGTGCTTGCCTAGTATTCCTGAGACCCTGAGTTGAATCCCTAGAACAACAAACTAAACAGGCAAATAAACAAAACAGTTCAGCTTGGTTATTGTCCATTTGGGTTTCCCACTCCCTTCCCTTTTTCGGATTCTGAACTCCTTTGTACACAAAGGGCCATTTTCCATACCTCTGAGACACACCCATTTCTTCCCATAAAAAGTCATCCTGGGGAGAAAAAAAAAAAAAAAAGACGTCCTGGCCACTGTTGATGGTTGAGTCTGCTCAGTGTAGATCTAAAGGTGTAGAGCTTGACAAGTGCTAGCCTTGCTGGGTGTGGTGGTGGCGCACGCCTTTAACCCCAGTGCTCGGGAGGCAGAGGCAGGCGGATCTCTGTGAGTTCGAGGCCAGCCAGGTCTACAAAGCGAGTCCAGGACAGCCAGAGCTGTTATACAGAAAAACCCTGTCTCGAAAAAAAAGCAAAACAAAAACAAGGCAACTGCTAGCCTGCCTACAGCAGCAAGGCTATCTCATGGCTGTGGTCTCTGGTGTTACTCTAAGCAGCTGTCCTTGGTGACTCCTTCCTAGAAGTGAATGTAATTTAAGATTATAATACACAGAGGTGTTTCCCCGCTGTCTGAGCTGCAAAGGTGACTTCGGCTGCCCAGGGAGAGGATACAGATGGGACGGAAGACTGCTGATGAGGGACGGAAAGCTGCTGGGGTCCTAAATGGTACTCCAGATGGCATGCAGCTGTCCACTAGCCCCTAGTCCCAATTCATCACATCTGTATATTCAGGGTCTGTGTGTTACCGGGAACTGAACTGAGGACCTCATATAAGTTAGGCAAGTGTTCTACCACTGAGTTGCATCCCCAGCCCTGTTTTTTTGCTTTTGCTTTTGGTTTTGAGGCAAGGTCTTACTAAGTTGCCCAGGCTAGCCTGAATTTTGATCCCCCTGCCCCAGCCTCCCAAAAAGCTGGAGTGTCCGGCCTGTATTAGGGTATGACTCCTTGTGTCTCTTAAGAGAACAGTACAAAACCTGAATAAAGACTCTGTGTTCACTTGAGACCTCAGGCCTCAGGGCACTGAAGTGCTTGGTGTGAACACAGAATCCAGTGGGGATTTCATCTCAGGGCTTCTTGACCTGAGGAAGCCCAATTCTTTTGACTTCTAGACTACAGACTGGGAGAAGACAAGGCATGCACTTTAAGTGATCCTCCAGCCTGTGAAGCATGAGATGAAGATTGGGGTGGCACTCGGGTTGTTGGGGAAGCCTGTACTCAGTAGCGGAGGGAAGACAGAGCATGAATGGCTGGAGCTGGCCCTCAGTCTTTGCTCTTGACTTGGTCTTTGATTTCTTAAATCATTCAGCCCACTGGGTAACAGGAATATAACCAGAGATTTTTCTAGAATGTGAGCATCTGACATAATGATGTGACACTGAGCTTCACACACATACATACACACAAACACACACGGGGAGGTGGGGAGAGGGAGAAAGAAGGACAGAGTTTGTTTAGAGAATTGTAAAAATAAACACAGGAGGAGTTGGAGGGATGGCTCAGTGGTTAAGAGCACTGCCTGCTTTGCTCCTCCAAAGGACTTGGGTTCAATTCCTAGCACCCACATGATAGCAGTCACAGGGGATCCAACACCTTCTTCTGGTCTTGGGTACCACATACATGTGTAGCACTAACACACACATGCAAAATTCCTATATATATTTAAGAAAAGAAAAATCCAGGAGAGCTGTGAACTTTTGATCTTTTGTTGCAACCTCAAGTCCTGAAATTAGCCTGCCACTGTGTCTAGCCTGTATCTTTAGGTTTTCATTGCCAGTGTCATGCACAATGCTTTCCTTTCTGGTTGTACCATGATTTTGTTTGTTCTGTTTGCTGGAGGATTAAGTTCTGCTACTTATTTGCTTTTACCAAGTTCAAGTGTGACTGACATACTGACATGTAGCACAGTAAACAGGTCTGAAGTATGCATACAATTTACAGTGCATTGTAAGTTTTCAAGGTTAGATATTAAACATGTAACTATCGAGATCAAGACAAAGGATGTTATGTGAACCTATGAAACCTCCTTGTTCCTCTCAGTCATCTAATCGTGCCCCCCCCCCAACCCCAGACCTTCCCTAATCTACTTCTTCCTCTTACATCTCAGAATTAGTCTTTTCTAGAGTTTTAGGTGAATATAAATGGAGTTACACGTGCCCTCTTCTCTCCCTTTCAGCTTAACATGTTTTTGCAATTCCTCTGTGCTATATTGTCTTTCATGAATCTGTTATAACAATCTAATCAGTTATTCTTCCCCTGAATGTCTGTTGAATTATTTCAAGTGAATCGCTTAATTATCTATAGCATTGTGAGAATGAGCCTTATATTCCCATCTGTCTAGGGATAAATTCCTAAAATGGAGTTGTGTGTGACAAGATTCGATGGTAAGAACCTTGCATGTCACCAATCAAATCTTCAAGAGGGTACTCCTGTGTACACTATTGCTGGTGAAGAGGTCTGCTTTCCAGTGACTTTGCTGGCCCAGATAGAATCCCCTTTCAAAATTAGTGCCCTTGGATTAGCTAAAAGTGATGCTGTGTTGGCTGTGTGTAAAAGGACTGGGACTCCAGAGTGAGAAGACCCTCAAACAGAAAGGCTTGGGGAAGGACACTCTCTTAGGCCTCTCAGAGGCCCATGAACTCCCGATTCTAGCAAGGAATGGGCCCAAGACTCTTTGAGGGGCAGGGTGGGAGGTGTTGGGAGTCTCTGCTGGAAACTCTTGCCCCCTCTTAACCCTGGCACTGAGGTGTGTACTGCAAGTGGCAGCCTCTCGGTAATTGGATGCTTTGGAAGCAGAGTTTCAATTATCCTGAGGCTCGGGGTCCCTTGCAGGTCACTGGAGCAGATGGTACCAGAGTCTGGAGTCATTAGAGTAGAGCTCATAGATAGCCTTATCTTTTCCAATGTGAATATTTTTGGTCACGAGAAAAAAAAATCCAATCAGTTCAGAGCACCTCTGACTCTGGAGTGAACCTTATGATTTTTTTGTTATTTATTGGTTTATTTGTTTGGGTTCTTTTGTCCTTGACTTTTTACCTGCTAAAAAATTTTAGACAAATTTATTTTTTAACCCCCTCATATGTCTCTCTGTCTGTCTGCCCCACCACTCTGTGTTTGTGTGTGTGTGTGTAAGCCAGCCACATCTTTTTTTTTTTTTTTTTTTTTTTTTTTTGGTTTTTCGAGACAAGGTTTCTCTGTGTAGCCCTGGCTGTCCTGGACTCACTTTGTAGACCAGGCTGGCCTTGAACTCGCAAAGATCCGCCTGCCTCTGCCTCCCAAGTGCTGGGATTAAAGGCGTGCGCCACCACCGCCCGGCTAAAATAGCAACTATTTTAGTTTTTCTTTTTTTTTTTTTTTGATGTATATGTGACGGGCTCTCGCTATGTAGCCTTGACTGACCTAGAACTCATTATGTAGAGCAGGCTGGCCTTGAACTCACAGAGACCCACCTGCTTCTCTCTCCTAAATGTCAGAATTAAAGGTGTGTACCCCTCTGCCTTGCTCACCTTATATGATGAGACAAGGTTTCTCCAGCTCACCTGTTCCCTACACTGATGGCTAACAAGCCCCAGGGATCTACTTGTCCCTTCCTCCCTTCCATAAGGTTAGCTCCTGAGGCCAAAGACAGCATCTCCTTGTCCTAAGCAGCACAGTGATCCTTGTCGGTGCATGCTTGTCACCTGCCTTATGCAGCCAAGGAATGGGCATTGCAGTTCACGATTGCCTCCCTAGACGTCCCTGTTACCACAGTCTGGAGGGGCAGGCAGCCCAGGTACTAGTAACTCTGTCATGCTTGTAGAGAAACAGCCTTAAGACCTTAAATGTATGCCTAAGGCCCCTAATAAGTAGGAAAGTTAGATTTGTGAAACCTTGCCACCTGCAGTCCCGGGAGTTCCACCAAAGACATAACTTTGTTGTTGGTGGGGGTGTTGTCATCGTCACTGTGTAGCCCTGGCTGGGCTAGAACTCTTCATAGTCCAGGCTGGTCTCGAACTCACAGAGATCCACCTGCTTCTGCTTCCTGAGTGCTGGGATTAAAGGCCTGACTCAGGACTTACTTTTGGTGGGTGGTTGGTGTGAGCCGAGAAGCTGCTATCTGTAGCATGCAGAGAAGTGTTCCAGTTGGGGATGGCACAACAAGGACTCGAGCTCTAATAGATGACAGCTGGGCCATTACTGAACTGGGTTCTAAGAAGGCGAGTGTTAATTATGCAAAGCTTTTGACTTTGTGCTAAAATCAGTCTCCTTTCCTCCTAACGTCGGTTCTGGCAGAGCTGCAAACGAAGACTCAATCAATGTTGTGAACATTTTAACGCTTCTGTCTTCTCATCCTCTTCTCCACACATTTCCTGAACGTAGCCACAGAGACAATTCTCCATCACCCTGAATACTTCAGAGCTTAGTTTTCTCACTGTTCTGTGGACGTATAGACAGATTCACTATGTAGCCCAGGCTCACCTCAAACTTGCTATCCTCCCGCCTTAGCCTTCAGAGATTATAATCTTGTAAATTTTTTGCCCAGCTCTTATGGTTACTTTAAAAACTAACTGTGAGTTTGTTTCTGGGAAATCTTGTCAGATCAAGAGGGGACACCTTGCTAGGGATTGGGTCCACCCAGGAGGTAACATTTCTCAGGGAGGAGATTCTAGTCAGGAGGCAAGGAGTCAAACCATCCACCATTAGGCTTTGCTGTCTCTTAGTCATGGGTGGGGGAGGGAAGGAGCAGACTTTGGATAGCTCTTTGGACCATCTTAGCTTTATCAGCACTCAGTGTGGTCCACTATGGAGCCTCTTAGTCTACAGCAGTTAATGAGCTCTCTATATAACCCGCCATCCTGATGCTCTGCCGGGGGAAACCATATCCCAAAATCTGCCCCAGAACCTTAGCATACCTGAGGACATTAATACAAAACCACTTACAGCCATATATTAATGGCCATAAGAGCCAGTAATGACAGTATACCTTTAATGGGTGTTTACCGTATGCTAATAAGTTGATGTCTGTAGCCACCATTTCATTAGTGCTCAACTGACTGGCTTTACAGATGGGAAGTGCTACGTTTAGAGAACTGAATAGCTTACCTGAGTCCACAAAGTTAGTAGGCTGGAAAGTTTTTTTATGACTCCACAACATTCACCTCCCCCCTGTCCCTATACCACAGGTGAGAGGCTTTGCCTGGGGAATATCGAAAAGCTATAGGATGTTGTTTGAAAGATGAGGGCAGGTAGAGACAGGTATGAAGGAGTTGCTCTAGCACGGCACAGGTTAGCATGTGACAGTCATACAAAGGATAAGCCCCACAGGGACTAGCTTGGTGATTTAGAGGAAGCTAGAGAGATGGGCCAGGAGTGTTGGCTTTCAGGGTGCTGGTCTCGCTAAAAGTTCACACCTTATCCCCAAAGCAAATGGAAGAGCTGTGAGAAGAATGTGAAGCAGTCAGGCTGGCTGCAGGTAGTAGACGCTGGTTATCAGAGGTGTGGTAGCCATCCAAGGCAGTCGTGTGTGAACCAGCATAGAAAGAGTGTGTATCTGTAGGCTTAGACACTAGCGTTAAGAGAACCAGTGGACAGAAGCGAAAGGCTGCATGTCGCTCCCTGGTTGGAATATAGGAGCTCCATAGCTGGGTATGTCCAGTGTTTTCATAGCAAACATTGCTTTTGGAGAGTCCCAGAAAGAAACACTTTCTAGTGATGTTGAAGGGCATGCTGCCCACTAAAGGGAGTTGCTACTGTTTCTTGCACACCTGCAGGGGATCTGCCAGAGACTGCCGAATGTCTTGTACACCTAATTTTATCCCATTGTGAAAGTTGCTTCAGAGAGCCTGAGGATGTAGCCCAGTTGGTTGAGTGCAGGCTTAGCATGCACAAAACCCTGGATTTTATCTCCAGCACCACATAAAACAGCATGGTGGCACATACTTATAATTCCAGTTCTTAGGAGGTGCAGGGAGTAGGATCAGAAGTTCAAAGTCGCCCGGCGTGGTGGCGCATGCCTTTAATCATAGCACTCGGGAGGCAGAGGCAAGCAGATCTCTATGAGTTCGAGGCCAGCCTGGTCTACAAAGCAAGTCCAAGGACAGCCAGGGCTGTTACACAGAGAAACCCTGTCTCGAAAAACCAAAAAAAAAAAAAAAAAAAGAAGAAGAAGAAGAAGAATAGGAGGAGGAGGAGAAGAAGAAGGAGAAGAAGTTGTTCAAAGTCATCTTTGGACACAGCAAGTTGGGAGAGAGCGTAGGATATATGAGGTCCCTGTCTGAAGAAGGAAGAAAAAAAGAGAGGGAGGCAGAAGAAACAACTGGTCGAACATCCCTAGTGGCCCTTTTATGTGTGTGGGGTTTTTTTTGTTTTTGTTTTTTGCTTTGTTTTACCCTCAGCTGACTGCACGCTAAACTCCAGGAGCCGCCAAGATTTGAATGTAGAGCTCTTTACCCTTGTTGAGCTGGCTTGCAGATTACCAGGAACTCTTGATTCCCCGAGGCCAGAGTTTGGGAATAGAGTGTAATCGCTAGGACTGCTGTCACAAAGAAGGGGCTATACGGGATTTAAAACAGCAGAAACTCATTCTCCTGGTTCTGGCGTACAAGTCTGAAATCATGGCGTCGGCTCTCAGAGGCAGTCCGTTCCTGCCTCTCCCCACTTCCGGGGGTTGACGCCACTTCCGGTGGTTGAGGGCAGTCTGCGGTACTCCTTGGCTTTCAGTTGCTTCTCTCCTGTTCCTGCTCTGTCTTAATGAGATTTTTCACTCCATTTCTCTTTATCTTGTCTTTTGTCTGATTTTTTTTTTTCAGCTAAGAAAAAATTCAGATTTAGCTTATGTGTATGAGTGTTTTGCGGGCATGTATGTCTGTATACCACTTGGGTGCCTGAGGCTCTTGGAGGTCAGAAGATGGCCCTGGAGTCCTTGAAATTTGATTTATGAATAGTTGTGAGCCACAATATGGGTTCTGGGAACGGAGCCCTAATCCTATGCAGGAACAAGTGCTCTTAACTACTGAGCCACTGCCCCAGCCCTATTTTCTTTTCTCTAAAGGAATTATCCTAACCCACTATGAACCCATTTTAACTTAATTTCACCTGGGAAGAGTATGGTCACATTCTGAAGTTCTAGGTAGACATGAATTTGAACCCCGCATAGGGAGGAGCCTCTATTTGTAAGCCAGTCTTCAGGAATGTGGTCAACTGTCCATCATTTGAGAGTCTCGGGAGTGAATGGGCAGGGGAGCAGAGCTCCAACTCGGAAGTAATGGTGGAAGTTAATGTCCCATTGATCTGTGTGGGCTTCACATCAAGGTGCCTAGGAGAAGCCTTAAAAGGAATTTGAAGATGAGTGACAGGAGCTAGGAGTATCAGTGGTTCATGCCCCAGCAGAGGGGGTGGGGAAGAAAGAGAAGGAGGTGAAGGTTGACTGTGAGAGAGAAAAAGAGGGCAAGGAGAGGAGGAGGGGCCCAGTGAAGACTAGATCAGCTACAGAGCCACCAGGGAAGCAGGGTCACACTCTCCCGACCCTAGATAAGAGGGTGGAGGAGGGTAAGGTGTATCCTCGGTCCAGAAGGTGTGAGGGATGAGGTCATATCAGGAAGCCGACTGACTTGAGGACCTTGGTGGGTGGTGAAGAAATAGACCCTGCCTTTTATGTATGGGGTTGCTTGGAGGGCTCAGGGACATGAGTGAGTTGTCAGACCAGTGAGGGGAGAACAGACGTGTGTAGTGAGTGGTCACTATCCGACCTCCTGGCTGTAGCTGGGCCTAGTACTGAATATTGCTTAGAGGTCCAGTGACTGTGGGGAGGGAGTGAGGAGATGTGTGGAACTCACCCATCTGCAATTGGCTGAGTCGTCCAGGGGGCTGGGTCAGTGACATGTCACAGGCATGACTTCCCACCCTGCTGGAAGGAAGCTGGGCTCAATTTCCACAGATGTTTACCAGCACTGTTGGCCTTTGGAGAATGTGGTAACAGTGTTCGCAGAGAAGGAAAATGCCTCCTCTGGCCGAAGCAGTAGGCTGAGAAGAAGAGGGGAAGTTAGGGCCTAGCTCAGAGGCCTTTGAAGAGCCCCACCCCCTCTCCTTGCATTTTCTCTTGAGGTTTGCAAGTCTCCTCTTCCTGTCGATCACCTGGTTGTGCACGTGGTGTTTCCTCACCTCTTGCTTTATGGTAAACACACAGCCTCCCAAATGATGTATTTGAAGTCTGTCTGTGTAGCTGTCCGGTATTCATCTTCTGTATTTATCAGAAGGCATGCAAAACTGTTTATCATACTGAGAAATCCCAAACACACATGAAGTCCTGGGAGAAGTGTAGAAACTTGGGGAGCTGGATTTCAGAGAATAAAAAGAAAGGTCTGTCCTCCCTTGTCTTATGGTGGCCATATCCCTTAGTCCAGCAAGCAGTAGCACAGAGCTTCCATGGAGGAAGCAGGTCGGTGCTTACAGAGGACTGGAAGCCACCAGAATTGTGAGGCATGAAGTGTTTTGAGTGAGATGGATCATGGGTGTGTATTTTCAATCCCGACCCTAGTCCTTGTACCTTTGGCAGGTACCCAACCCTTGGCTGCCTGGGGCTTCTTTATCCCAGCTCTGTCGTCAAAGCTCTCTCAAGCTGCTAATATCACGGCCACAGGGAGATTCTTACTGAGGCAGTTTGCCAGGTGAAGGCTGCAGTTCTTAATCTCCAAGCTTTTCATAAGTCTCTGGGCTTAGAGGAATCATCAGATTAGGAAGCCCTGTGCCATGGGTTTCCCCCCAGAGTCCCGCCTTGCGGATGCTCTGGATTTTCGTTATCCCAGCACATGCTGGTGCTTATCAGCCAACCCCCAAAGGTGCTGTTTCTGTCCAGGTATGTTGTTATTCTGCCCTCCCTGAAGGAGATGGTAGTGGTGGTATTCTGTGGCAAAATACACTTAATTTACAGTTCCCCAAGTTGTATAAATATCCTTCACTGAACAAACGCTTCTCAGACTGTGTTGATACTTGCTTTAGGAGCGAGCAGTGTGGTACATGTTGTTTCCCAAAGAGGCCCATAGTTCCCTTTTCTGTAGAAAGCATGTCACAGGACTGCCTTGTCATGGAACATGCATTGGGAAACCTTGCCTTTGAAGTGTCTTGACAGGTAGCTAGGTAATTTATCATCCTTATAATGCTTTTTTTTAATATTCTAGTTACATACAAAACAGTGGGTTTTATTATGGAATTTTCATGCATACGTGTCTGGGTACTTTGCTCATGTTTATAATTCTTCTTAGGCCCACTCTGTTCTGTGACAGCACCTGTCATATCTATGCTTAGAGAAGAAAAGTGCTTCCTCTTTCTCCTGGACTTCAGTTCGCCCAATTTCCTCAGACCTGCCCTCTGGTCTTCATGAGTGTTACAGTTGCCCACTGAGATGAGCATATGACTTGCCCTCACCCATGTAGTTCTACTAGTGTGTGATGTTCTCAAAAAAAAAAAAAAAAAAAAAAAAACCCCAGGAACTTCAGACGAGTGTTGGGCATCTCTTTTGTATCAGGCATTAGGGTCACAAGCTCCATGATGTGAGCCTAAGTCCCCACCCCATGCTGTTAGCAGTCTGTCTAGGAAGAGCAGTAAGGGTGAATGAATGAACCAGTGGGTGTGAGTGGATGGAAAGTCTTCCGATGCTTAGGGAATGATTGGCAGAAGCTTGGCAGGGAAAGGACTTTTAAGCCGATACCTGAAAAAACAAAATACAGACCAGAACACCAAGGGTGAAAAATGGGGGTGTCACTTCCACTCCTAATAGAGGAAGCCAGTGGTGGCTGAATACCCTTCGCAGTGCACTGACCTTCAGACGCCAAGGTTTCAACATGTCATCAACCTCTGTGGCTGAGCAGCTACAGCCATAGCTGGCTCTCTGGTCCCGTCTTGTGCATCTGCACCTGGGGCTGGCCCTACACAGCACTGCACATCTAAGTCCAACACAAGCATCAAAGAGTTTGTGCCCTACCAAGCTCAGTGCCGCTGTGCAGGAGGGGTGGCCGAGGGGATGGGCCACATATCTGGGACCATGCAGACCCGGCCAGGCATCCCCACTCCCTGTGTATGTAACTTCAGTGTGGGGGCTTTCTGCAGGTTAGGATTTATGTATCCTTACTTGGTTCCCTGAACTCTTCCTCTGGAGTAACCCCTGTTCTACTGGAGAGCCCCCCAGGCAAAGCCCAGGAGCAGCAGAAACAGTGCTTTCTTTAAATATACATTGCATTTATTTTTTACTTGTTTTGTGCATCATTGTGGAAGACAGAGAACAGCTTGTAGCACTTGGCTCTCATCTTTCATAATATGGATGCCTAGGATTATCAGGCATTGGTGACAAGCACCTTTACCTTCTGAGCTAGCTGTCTCACTGGTCGCAGCAGTGTTTCTAAAGGAATCAAGCCTGACTTGACATTGCCACCTCCCCTTCCCTCTGAATGGCTCTTCCTGGATCAGAAGTGCTGCCTCCACATCACAGCAGGGGAGAGTCCACCTGTGAGCAGTGACACTCCCAAACTGGTTATCTAGAGAAGGATGCAGGATAACCAAGGGTGCCTGAGGGGAAAGAGGAGTGGAGGAGCATGAAAGGCCAAGCATAGGAAGAATTTCCCCCAAAGATTCCATTCAGTTATTCACACATGCCTTCACTGATTCAATAGGTATTCATTAGCCCTTACTGTGTGGTAAGTGTATGGGTCTATTTCATGAAATGGTGGGAATTCAGTGAATAACACTTTGTTTGAAATACCTGCTGGTTGTGAGAAACTCCTGAGATGCTGTCATATGGGACAGAGATTGGGGAAGGTGTCTCTAAAGAGCAGTGGGAGGATAGAGGGCCAAAGGAAGGGAAGCAGTTCCCATTTCAAAAAATCAGGGTTTGAGGCATGACATTGCGGTGAAATACTATAGGGCCATTGAAAATGTTCAAGAAGTTCTCTGAAGGGGAAACGGGAATGTGTTGTGTGATCCTGTGTTCTGAGAGTTGCATGAACAAGACTCTAGGGAACCCACTGTCCTTTTATGCCGCATCCCTCTGAGTGAGAAATCATGAAGGATCATTTGGGTGTTTCAGCTTAAAGCTGAAGAGATGGTTGGCTCTGTGGTTAGGAACACTTGATGTGCTTGAAGAGGACCCAGATTCAATGCCCAGCGTTCACATTGGGTGGCTTTCAACTGCCTGGAACTCCAGTTTTAGGGCATCTGACACCCTCTTCTGGCCTTAAAGGGCATTGCACACAAATGATGCACATAAACTCATGGAGACACACACCCACATACACATAAATACAGATTCATCAGTGAACATAAAACATCACTACTCGGTAGTTGGAAACTACTGAGGAAGACATTGGCATGCTGTGTATATGGTAGGAGTGTGCAATGGGGTGGCCACTAATTGTGGAAGCTTTGTAACTATAGAGAGCTGATTAAAGGAGGAAAGGAGAACCTTTGAGTTTGGCCTCAATACAGGAGTGACCTAGTACTATCCATACCTTTTTTTTTTTCTATTCTTTGAGCTGGAAATCTACGAATGAATTATAAAATTATATATGTGTGTATATATATATATATATATATTAAAATTCAGACAATGTTGAAAAGCTTGAAAGCAAAAAGCACACAGAATTTCAGCCCATTTCATCCCCTGCCCAGATAAACACTGTGAACATTTTAGTGTGTATCTTATGAAAAAAAATACTTTGTTTTGGAAGCTGCTGGCTCTGCACTTCCAGTTTATTCAGATATATTTATCTTTCTCAGGTCTCTAATGTGGTTGAAGACTAGATAGTTATAGTCTCACAGTTAACTTTTAAGTCGTTTATGAATTAAAACGATGTTCTAGGTCTAAGAAAATGTTTTTAAGATGGAAATGCAAGGTAGGATAGAAACTGAGGTATAGAACTTTAAACTCATTGAGATAGATAATAGAATATTAATATCAGTTGCCAAATATGTATGGATTGGACATTGGGAATATATGTTATACCTTATAATTTTCGTAAAATTTTGGCCTAATTATTCTTATTGTTTTGTATTGTATTTACTGTTATAAGAAAAAGGGCCTGTTATTGGACTAAATGGGGGTGCTTTTGGGGAGAAAAAAGATACACCTTAGATTAAAAAACAACAACAGCAACACAGATGAGGGGGATGAGGGAGGGGACTTTGAGATGTAACTTGAAGAAATAAAGAAATGTTTAAAAAATTATTTTTTAGTCTATGCTAATTATTAAAAAACAAACAGAAAATTGCTATGACAACAAAAGCAGGTTCTGTAAGGTACATTTCCCTGAATTCTGATGACCTTGGCCATCTGTCCCTGGCCTCCATCTGTTCTTCCATACATGCACCTGGGACAGAAGGCACTCCTGCCTGACTCAGGTGATAAGAGGCCAACATCTGCGGAGTGGGGATCATCAGGAAGCCCTTTCCAGCCGTCTGTCCCTATTGTCTCCTCCCTCCTGCAACCTTGCTGCTGGCTATACGGGTGCTGAGCCGAGAGGAAGGTCGCCTAACTGGCCACGTTCCTGCAGCCCACACTGCCAAGCTGGTTGCTGATGCCTGCCAAGCGCCTGCCTGATCTTGACAGAGCTTTGCAAGCCGCCCTGGGCAGGCTGTTCCTTTGTCCCTGAAATCCAGGCCACTCGCCAGCGCCAGCCAGGCCTGCTTCCTGCACTCAAGCTGCCACAGCCCTAGAAGGCTTAGGTCAAGAGTGCTTGGGGAATGAAGAATGCAGTTCCTCAGGGCAAAGCCGCAAAGCCGTGTAATGAGTGCCTCTCCCCTGCTAATTGGGTTAGCAGCATAATCAACCGGACTTTCAAACTCAAACAGGGCAAGTATGCTGCAAGCCCTGAACTGCTGTTCCTATGACAAAGTAGCACCCTTCTCTGGGAAGTGGGGGTCGGGGTGAGGGGACAGGAAGAAGCCTAGGCTCAGTGTGACTAATTCCATTTGGTTTGGGGGGCCCTGCAGAGCAGGCTAATAGACAGCCGTCCTTTTCACCATAGGCCCCCTGGGCCCCAGCTGTCCACACACCCCAAGATAGAAAACTTTGTTCCTTGTTACACAAAGCAAGTTCCTTTGAGAGTCCTGTAGCCGCCATTAGGCTCCGGGCCTCAGATAAACCCCACTTATCTGGAGTTTGATTACCCAGCTTCAGGGAGGGCAATTCTCTATTCTCACTTGGATCACTGGTGTGTGCCAGATACGTTGCATTTACAGCAACATGACCCGTATTTCTCAGACAAGGTTGCTGAAAGTCAGAATCCTGTACCCCGAGGTTAGTAAATAGTACAACAGAGTTTTCCAGCCAGAGCTGACTTCACAGCTTGGACGGACAGTGCTGCCTCCACACATGGGGGAGTGTTTGGTATGAGGAAGGACAACTGTTCTTCTTCGATCATCATACCTTTTTCAACACCGGCTCGTGTGTCAGCCATTAAATTGGGCGTGGGGAGCACCTTGGCTTTCTGGAGTCTCTTGCTCAGTGGGAAGACACATACGTAAGCAGAATTTTGGCCATGAAGAACAAACACTGGGAATGTAGGTCAGTGGGTAATATGCTTGCCTAACATGCAGAACCCTTAGCATCACGTCAGCCAGTTGTGGTTGTGCACACACTTGTAATCCGTCAGCCCAGCACTCGGAAGGTAGAAGCAGGAGGATCAGAAGTTCAAGGTGACCCCTGGCCACATAGCGAGTTTCATACCAATTTGATCTGCATAAAACCACCTCTCAAGAGGTGGGGAGGGGCATGTAAAAGGGGCATGAGAAGAGAAAGAGAACCCCACTTGGAACAATAGAAGTCAGGAGGGCCTCTCAGGAAACCACATTTAAGTATTTGAGGGTCAAGACAAAGTAGGAAAAATGTCTGAGAGAACCAGCTGTAGCTGTCAGGATCTTGTCGGCCTGTGCCTAGGCCAGGAAGCCTTGCTCCTCCCTGCTCCTTGGCTTGCCCTGTCACCTTCCAGTTTACAGAAGCTGCTCAAAGTAAAAGAGCCTGTGAGAGGGGAGACAGGGTGCTCCTTGGAGCTCTCTTCTCTCACTTGGCAAGAGAGAGGGACCTAGAAGGCTCTGAGCTTGGCAGCATTGAGCTCCAAGGGAGGGAAGCCGGAACCTTGTAGATCTGACTTGTGCTTTGTGGCTGAGCTGCACTGGCTGATGAGGGTAGCATCTTGCAGGCAAAGGTCATTTGGCAAAGGCTAATGCAGCAGCTGCAGGGTGCCAGACACCAATGGTCTGAATTTAGAGCCCCATGCTTACAGGAAATGCCCAGGCAGCCTGCATGCTGTGAGGGCTGTTGGAGGGTGGGAGCGATGCTGAGGAAGCTGCAAGCCCACGGCCACTGCTCCTACTACCTGCCTGGCTTGAGCCCAGGGCTGGGCTGGTGCAGAGATCTTATGGAAGGCCTCTCGGACCAGGTTAAAAACTCTACTCTAAACCTTCCTACGACTCTTTTTCCTCGAGGCAGGACAGATTCCTTAGGTCCCACAAAGCTGGCCTCCTACCCACTTTCCCAGTCTGCCTTATCTAGATGTATCCTGGCTCTTTTGGGGGGCAGGGGCGGTCACTGTGTTGAGACAGGGTTTCTCTGTGCAACAGCCCTGGCTGTCCTAGAACTCACTCTGTCGACCAGGTTGGCCTCGAACTCAGAGATCCGACTGCCTCTGCTTCCCAAGTGCTGGGCTTAACAGCCTGCAAGGTGAGACAGGGTGCTCCTTGGATGCCCTCTGCTTTGCAGGTACAGTGGAGCAACCATCCCTAGCTGCACCTTCAGAGGAAAATTCTTACACTTCTTTCAAGGCTCTGTAGCTGGGTGGGGCACACTGTAGTAATCCCAGCCCTCAGGAAGCAGAGACCCGGAGCTAACTTTCAAGGCCAGACCAAGCTACACAGTGAGTTCCAGACCAGGAAATCCAAAGAAAAACTTGTCTTTGTTTCCTTTCTGATCTTTCCCTGCATCCACCAGGCCCAGAGCTGTAGCTTGAATACACTTTCCTTCCTCCATTCCTCAAAAACTAGTCATTGAGCAGCTAGCTGTTGTAGTCACACTGAGGGGCTGGGATTTGGAACCTGAACTAAAGGAGTTTGAACTCCTGAAGTGGCCTCACAAATCCACCAAACAATGTAGAAAAAAAATTTACAATATTGGCAGGCAGTTTTCTTAATTTAAGCTGGGATTAAAATATCTTCATAATTTCAAAAATAAAAGTGTCAATCTAGCCGGGCGGTGGTGGCGCACGCCTTTAATCCCAGCACTTGGGAGGCAGAGGCAGGCAGATCTTTGTGAGTTCGAGGCCAGCCTGGTCGATAAAGTGAGTCCAGGACAGCCAGGGCTACACAGAGAAAACTTGTCTCGAAAAACCAAAAAAAAAAAAAAAAAAAAGTGTCAATCCAGTCATGGTGGCTCACGCTTGTAATCCCTGAAGCTACCAGGCTTAGGGCTACAGTTTGAAGTCAGCCTGGGACAATTTAGCAAGTTTGAGTCCAGCTTGAATGACAGTATAAGAGAATGACTCAATTAATTAATTAATTAAGCCAAGTGTAGTGACTCACACCTGAAATTCCTACACCTAGGAGGTGGAGATGGTGAGATCCGGAGTTCAAGGTCATCCTGATCTGCACAGTGAGTTTGAAGCCTTCTTGAACTACATGAGACCTTGTCTCAAAAAGAAGAACAAACAAACCATGTACAGGGTAATACAGAGCTATTGGAATTATAAACCTACTGTGGCTGCCAACCCCTGCACTGGGTCTGCACAAGAATGGGCCTGTCACCAGTCAGGCACAGACTGAGGAAGGGCTCAAAGAGCCTCATCCCTCACTCCTGAATTTACTATTGTTGCTAAAATTCCTACCCACAGGGAGAAATTGTTCTGTCCCTTCTCCTGAGGTCTCAACTACTAGGCATTAGTCAGCCAGAGTTCACCCTAGAAGAACCAATGAGTTTATTTGACTTCCTTACAAAGTATAGGTGAAAGCCGGGCGGTGGTGGCGCACGCCTTTAATCCCAGCACTTGGGAGGCAGAGGCAGGTGGATCTTTGCGAGTTCGAGGCCAGCCTGGTCTACAAAGTGAGTCCAGCACAGCCAGGGCTACAACAGAGAAACCCTGTCTCGAAAAAACAAAAAAAAAACAAAGTGTAGGTGAGGGGTTGCTTACAGGGGTGTGAGTGCTCCTCCCCTGAAAAAGCTACCCCTGGAAAGCCTTGGCCCAACAGGGATGTCGGCTTCCTATAGGTTGGTAGATGGAGCCTCTCTCCCAGAGACTCGCCAGGCCTATATTCTCTAACCCCTCCCAGAAGCCATGTGCAATACAGGCAGCATTGTCTGCTACAGGTGGTAGAGAATGGCAAGATAACTAGGTGAGGGTCTTGTGACCATAGATTGGTATAAATAGGCAACAAGTCCAACATGGATAATCCTTATACCTGAATGCCCCAAGATAGTGGGTGCTTGGCTCAGAGAACAGTTACCCATAACAGCCACTGATACATTGAAAGAGAAAGTCTTAGTTGAGGACCCACCGGTGACCCCACCAGGCTCTAAAGAATAAGTCCAATCCATCACTCACACAGATGGCTCTGGTTAAACTAAATGAGTCACACACACACACACACACACACACACACACACACACACACACACACAGCAGCGTACAATGACACACATACATGAAAATGTCAGAATGAAACCCATTATTTTGAAAGTCTTCTAGCCTCCAGTTCCCTGCTAATTCACTGAAACCTTGGGATTATGGGCCTTTTTTTCCAAACAGGTTTCTTCACGTGTGAACCTACTAGATAGGAAGGAATTTATTTATCTAGGCTCTGCGCATTCTCTATGAGCAGAGTTCTAGGGCTGCAGAGGTAGTTAGCTGTTGGCTAACCTCTTGACCTCTGAGGACAAGTCAGAAGAGAAGAAATGGTCGGGAGGGCTGAACCAGAGCCTTAGCCAGACTGGCCTCCCTCTCTTTAGGAGGATGGGTTGTCATACATCTGTAACTTCCATTGCACACAGCCATGTTTTTGTTTCTCTCAGGTCTGGACCAGGACTAGAATTGCTGGCTCATGTGGTGACAGAGTTTTGCCACACTGGGGGCTTGCCACATAGCTTCCCACAACAGCTGCCCTGTTCGACTTCCCCAATACCTATATACAAGGGTTCCAATTTGCCCACATCTCACAACCACTTGTTTATTTTAAACTTGTGGTTTTGTGTTTGTTTATTTGCTTGTTTTCAGTTTTTAAGTACGATTCATCCCAGTATTATTTCTCTGTGGTTTGATTTATATTTCCCTAATAATTAGCAATGGTCAGCATCTTTTCATTTGCTTACTAGCCATTTTCAATCTTCTTTAGAGAAATGCCTTTTTGACCCTTTGCCCATTTTTATTTGTTTTACTTTTTAAGATTTGTTTTAATTTGTATTCATGTATGTATGTGTATGTGTGCAGGTGCCTACAGAACCCATAAGAAGGTGTCAAACCCCTAGAGCTGAATTTATACATGTGACTGTGGGCTAGGAATCAAACTCTGGTTCTCTGGAAGAACAGCAAGCCCTCTTAACTGCTTAGCCCTTTCTTCAGCATGAAACTCTAATTTTAAAATCTAATTTATATTTCTTTCTGCTGCTTCTGCCTTGGTAATCATATTTTAGAAACCATTGCTTTGTCTAAAATCATATGTATTTACTCCTGTTTTCCTTTAAGAGTTTACAGTTTCAAATCCTACACTTAGATCTGAGTCTGCCTTACTGACATTATATACCCAGGGCCTAAAATAGTGCCTTGTGTGTAAACTTGTGATACTGAGTGAAATGAATGAGTTCATATCTCTAGTGAATGAATGAACATTCTTTCTCGCCTTGGACTACAGCTGGGTAAGTAAAGAGGTAGAGGGGTTCCATGATGGGTACAGTAGCAGGGCCCTTGCCTAGCCATGTGCATGGCTCTGGGTTTGATCCTCAACACCACTTGAGGGGTGTGCTGACATAGAATGGGGGTACCAATTTGCCTGATGTCACTAACAGGTGCTCGTCTGCCAGCTTCCCCCATGTTTTCCTTCAGTTTTGTTCCTCTTCTGTTTCCTTATTTGACAGAATGTCGATAAGGGGTGTTGTGTGTGTGTGTGTGTGTGTGTAAGAGAGAGAGAGAGTACACATGCTACATTCAGCCACATGTGAAAACTGAACTAGCCCAGAATGCCAGTTCCAGGCCAAAGCACCATTAGGGACTGTTTGGGCATGAGCAATGCAGTCTCAGAGATTTTGGTTTCTTTGAGCAACAGCCTGGCTGTCCTGGACTCACTCTGTAGACCAGGCTGGCCTCGAACTCACAGAGATCCACCTGCCTCTGCCTCCCAAGTGCTGGGATTAAAGGCGCGTGCCACCACACCTGGCCGTGCTGGTTCTTTGAACTAGTCTTTCAAATCTGTTAGTTTACAGAGACATGTCCTTGCTGTGTTGCCTTGGGTGTCTAGAACTCACTGCGTAGAACATGCTGGCCTCAAACTCTCAGTCATCCTCCTGCCTCTGCCTCTTGGTTACTGGGATTAAAGTCATGTCCAGCAACACTTTTAAATTTTGTTTTGTTTTGGGGTATTTGTTTTTTGTTTGTTTGTTTCCCCCAAAGAGGAGGGAAATGATCACTCACAATCCTATGGACAGAGGGAACTGGCAGAGAACCCTGAGAGGTTCTTGTACGCTAGACATCTGGCGTACATTCTCATTAGACCTCAGCTACTGAAGAAGAGACAAAAGAAGGAAAGTGATTATGCTGTGCAGTAAAACCAGAATTTGGATGTGGGCTTCTGCCTCAGGGCTACCATTCTGTCATTGAGCATGTCCACGGGGCTTTTCTTGGGGAAATGCCTGGCTTGCTCTTATCATCACGGTAGTGCTAACATGCATGGGGTGGTGGATGGGAACTAGTTCAGAGTTCTAGAACAGAAGCGTCACCATCAAAGATTTGAAACAAATGAGCGAAGGTCTGGAGGGAGTCACCGCCCATCCCACCAGTCCACAGGCAGGCCCTGAGTCTCAGCGTCCTTGACCCCTTTTCTGTTCACCTTCCTCCAGGAACTGAAGCTGCCCACCTTCCGCGCCCACTCCCCGCTCTTGAAGAGCCGTCGGTTCTTTGTAGACATTCTGACCCTGCTGAGCAGACACTGCCATCTGTGCCCCTCAGCCCGGCATCTGGCCATCTACCTGCTGGACCACTTTATGGACCAGTACAGCATCACCACCTCCAAGCAGCTGTATACTGTGGCTGTCTCCTGCCTCCTGCTGGCAAGTAAGTAGAAACTTTGTCTGTGGCCAGCTGGGTGGCTGTTGAGCCCTTAGTTATTTCCGTGAGCTTTCCACGGCCTCTGTGTTCATCCTTTATGGGTGTGAACTGTCTTAATAACTGCCATTAATTTTTACACCTATAATATGCCAGAAAACCCAATAAGGATATTCACGGCTTCATCATAATGAATCTCCACACTCACTCACTCTAGAAGACAGTCTTGGTAGCCTGTGTTTTCAAGGTTTGGAGAAGTTTAGAAAGATGCTTCAGGTTGCCCAGCTAGTATATGACAGACAGTATTTGAGACCACAGCTGCTTGATACCAGGCCCATGCCCTTGACCTCATATCTCCTGCTTCTTTCCATGAGGGCTCTGAATAGACCTCAGCACTCACTGTTTTTAGAGCTGTCTAGAGATGGAACAGATTTGGACCTAAGCGGGATCCGTGATGTAGAGTCCCCAGTCCTGAGCACATTCCTTATGGGGTCTTCACCTTCTAGACAAACCTCCCAGAAAACAGCCAATCTCTGGCCATCTGTCCTTCTGAGTGAGGCTTACAGCACCACTGTGCTATAGCTTAGATGAGCTCCTGACCACACAGGTCTGCCGTGTCACCTTGCCACTTAAAACTCCTCCACGATGGACCAGGAGTGTCTGTATAACAGCCATCCCTGAAGATCTTTCCCCTCAGGATTCGTGTCTTTCTTCTCTATAACTCCCTGGATTGCAGCCACACTGGTGAAGGAAGCTCTGTCCTACCACAGACACTTGCACATGGCGCTCTCTCGGCCTCCATGGTGTCTCGCTGCATTTGTACATGTGTGCTACCCACCCCTGTTGGGTACCAGCTCTCAGGGTACCACCTGCTGTTCCCTTCCAACCCTGGGAAATCTTCAGCTACCCTCACCCATCTTTCTGCACAGCTGAGGTCACAGATATATAGACACGCAGGATCATGTACTTAGAATTAACACCCACTAGAGGTGGAGAGATGGCCCAGTGGGTAAAGTACTTGCTGGGAGTTTGAATCTCCAGTACCTTCATAAATGCCAGGGGAGTGTGGCAACCCACTTGTAATCCTGACACTCTGGAGGTTGAGACAGGGAATCTGCAGGGCCAGCTGACTAGTTAGACTGGCTATGGGTTCAAGTAAGAGATCCTACCTAGATCTAGAAGGTAGAGAACAATCTAGGAAGGCATCTAAGGTCAACCTCTAGCCTTCATATACATGTGCACACAACATGCACCTATGCACATGCAAACACATGTGCGCACCGCACACAAAGGGAAAAGAGCTGGGCACATGGTAAATCCTCATAAGAGCGTTTGTGGAAACAGCAAAATGATTGAAGCTTGAGGATCCCTCGGAACTGGGTTTCTACCCCTCTGTGCTGCCCTGAGGCTCACATACACACTCGTATGTATGTATGTATGTATACTACACAATTGTTTTAGAGTTTATTTGTTGGTTAGGTGGGTGGGTGGTTGATTTTAAGACAGGATTTTGCTATGTAGCCCTAGTGGGTCTGGAAGCTCCTGTATAGATTAGGCTGTTCTCAGAATTCATGGTCCTCCACAGTGTTGAGGTTACAGGCATACACAACAGTGCCTGGCAGGAGAGTGACTTTTTTTTTTTTTTTGGTTTTTTCAAGACAGGGTTTCTCTGAATATCTCTGGCTGTCCTGGACTCGCTTTGTAGACCAGGCGGGCCTCGAACTCACAAAGATCCGCCTGCCTCTGCCTCCCAAGTGCTGGGATTAAAGGCGTGCGCCACCACCGCCCGGCCCAGGAGAGTGACTTTAAAGTTTCCCAAACCCATCTTATTTTCACTGAGGATGTCCACCCTATTGTAAATTGTCTATAATTCAGGCCAGCTAGAATTTGCAGGTTATCAGTGGGAGCTAATTTTGCTCAGACCCCAGCCTTTTGTAGCATCTTATCATCTCGGGAAGAGATGCAAAGGCCTGTGAAATGTCTCCATCAGAAAAGGGCAGAGCAGGTATCATGTTTCAGGCATCCCATGGCCTTTGGCCTGCTGCTTCTGTGATCTGTGGAGTGCATCGAGGCCTGCTGGGGGCAGGGGACTTATATTTCCTTGGGGCCATGGAGTCATCCCAGAGCGTCTGTCTGGGGAGCCAGGATTAAGACTCACACTGGAGACTCCATTGTGCTGCTGTCGCCATGGTGGAGGGAGAGGGCCTTCCAGATGGAGAGGCAGACGTCCCCACCCACATGGTGATGGGCTCAGCCAGCCTGGGGAGGCAGGAATGGAGTTTTGACAACACCTGCCATATGCTCGAGGGCCCACGGAAAGAAAAGTTCCTGTGACAGCCTGAACTCCTTCCTATTCACCCTCTTTCCTGGCTCACTGTCAGCCACAGGGGTAGGTGGTGGTGGGTCGCCAGTCTGGGGAAGCCTGGAGTTCTGTTGATTCCCAAATTACTCTGAGATGAGAAAACCTGGCATCCCTGTCCCCACCTGTGACCTTTAAGAGCTTTGCAAATTGTTTTAAAGATTTGTGTGTGTGTGTGTGTGTGTGTGTGTGTGTGTGTGTGTACATGATCACAGGTGTCCAGAGGATTGGCTGTCTTTGGAGCTGGAGTCACAGGTGATTGTGATCCGCCTAATATGGGGGTGGGACCAAAGTGGAGTCTTTTGCAAGAGCAAACTTGGCTCTCAAACACTGAGCCATCTTTCCAGCCCCAAGTTGGCTTCTTTTATGTATAGGTGTACACGTGTGTGTGTGTGTGTGTGTGTGTGTGTGTGTGTGTGTGTGTGTGTGTGTGTGT
>CAJQZJ010032716.1:1995549-2009107 GCA_907164525.1 Lophiomys imhausi
GTGTGTGTGTGTGTGTGTGTGTGTGTGTGTGTGTGTGTGTGTGTGTGTGTGTTTCAGGTGGGCTGAAGGGTCCCTTCACTGCAGAAAGTATCTTGGTAGTGCATCACCCTTTTGATTTAAATTCTATTGTTCATAGAAAGAGCAACATCCAGCTGGGCATGGTGGCACAAGCCCTTAATCCCAGCACTTGAGAGGCAGAGACAGGCAGATCTCTGTGAGTTCAAGGCCAGCCTGGTCTACAAAGCAAGTCCAGGACAGCCAGGGCTATTACACAGAGAAACCCTGTCTGGAAAAACCAAAACAGAAAAAGAAAGAGCAACATCCTGTTGATCATACAGTCTTCCCTAGAAAGGTTCTGGGATCCTAATTAGCATAAGGGAAATTGATGATTAAAAATGTTTGTGGAGCACAGGGTGACTAGACAGGAAGAGGCTGCAGATGGCCTCACACCCACGCCTCTGGGAAACCTGCATCCACAGAGTTGTTCTCAGAAACTGTGGGTTGCCTTGGGACTGAGTATATGAGGTTCATGCTGTGGTATAGAAAGTTCTAGACTTTGGAACCATTTGCACATTTATGAAAGAAAATCAGAGCTAGCTAATGAGTGCTATCTTTAGCCAAAAAGCTGTGCTCTGGTGTTTTTCATGCCAGATGTGTGTCCTGGCCTCATGCAGCGAGCAACCAGAGCTAATCCTGCTTGGATCCAGGTGTTGAGACTGCCTACTGCACAACAGGCTGGGGTGCTGCTGAGAACCAAGTGTTCACCTCCCATAGCCTACAGCCTGGCGGGCAGATTCTCTGTCCTTTGTCTAACCAGCTGGGAGAAATCCCATCCCTGAGTAAACATGGGATTTGGGAAAAGATTCAAACCCAACACTGTCCTCTATCTAGCTTCCTTCTACCTTCTGGGCATTGTAATCAACAACTGACTGAGTTCAAGGTGCCACACCTAAGGAAGAGGGCCAGACTGAATCGTCCACTCTCCCAGCACAGCTTGTGCAGTGGGATGGAGTTGAAGCTGCCTTTTTTTTTTTTAAGATTTTATTTATTTATTAGGTATACAATATTCTGTCTGCATGTACACCTGCAGGCCAGAAGAGGGCACCAGATCCAGTTATAGATGGTTGTAAGCCACCATGTGGTTGCTGGGAATTGAACTCAGGACCTCTGGAAAAGCAGCCAGTGCTCTTAACCGCTGAGCCATCTCTCCAGCCCCGAAGCTGCCTTTGGTGGGGATGATTTCCACCCCTTTTCAGAACCTTTAAGAAAATGCTTTCTATTCCACCCAGCAGCAGATCAAAGCAGATGCGGAGATAAACATTAAGTGCAGCTCTGAGAGCCTTATGTAAGAGAGAGGAGGAATAGAGAGACTGGGAGGGGTAAAGATCAATAGAACCAACTAACCTAGGCCCCTAGAGGCTTACAATGACTGAAACACTAACCAAAAAAAAAAAAAAAAGAAGAAGAGAAAAAGCTTAGACTTGACCTAAACCCCCATAAACAAATATAGAGGAGAGGCAACTTGGTCTTCATACAGATCCCTTAAGAAGATGGGGTGGGGCGGTCTCAGTCATGGACTTGTTACCTGTTAGTGGGACACTTTACCCTAGTGGAGCTGCCAAATTGGGCCCCAGAGCAAGAGGAAGGTCTTAGCCCTCATGTGACTGATGACTGAGGGGGTCCACCACACAGGAGGAGTAGGATAGGTGGGGATGCAGGTAGGAGGGAGCAATCGGGAGGGGAGGAAGGAGGAGGCTGTGATTGAGATGTAACTTAAATTAATAAATAAATGTTTTTTTTTTTTTTTTAAAGAAAGAAAATAGCTTCTGACATTAACACCATGCAGGCACATCATCTATGCTCAACTGACTGGACTCTCAAAGTTGCCAGTTTGATACAAAAAAAAAAAGAATAATATCATATTCTGTAAATAATACAGCAGCAGCTGCTACCACTGATAGGCACTTCCCATGTGCCAGGAGTTCCTTTGTCTGTTATGTTCCCTGGGGTGTCCGTTGGGCCCTCTCCCCTGCCCTGTGAGGTATTAGCTCAATTGCTCACATTCACACAAATATAACTGACTGGGGATAGGAAATCTGAGCCTTGGGGGAAGGTAGCCTCAAGAATCTTGGTTGTCTCTGGTCACTGGTTCCACTGCCATCAATAAAGCTAGCTGAATCATTCCCTTCCTGGTGAACATCTCTCTCTTCTGAGGAAGGTGGCATCTGAGGGGAAAAAAGAATTGATACCTCAGAGATTTCTTGTGAGTCTGCCCTGTGTGGGTTGCCACTCCTGGTATTCTGACCTTGCCCTCCCTGGCAAAGGTTCCGACCTGGAAGAGGGCTTTCTACCCAAGTCCCCTGCAAGAGCAACAAGTGTTCTTTCCATATGCGGTCTCTGCTGCAGCTACCTGGCATTTCCCACATTTACCTGGAAAGATGTCAGGATCCATGTGGGCATGAGACAAAGCCAGGACGGCAGTGGAGCCCCTTTTTGTCCCTCTAACCCAGCTCCCCTATTGCCCTTTTCCAACCCCATGTTGGATGGGAGACAGCCAGCTGCTACAGCTCTGCCAGGTGGCCACAGAGTCCCAACTCCTGATTCAATTATGGTTCTTGTTCTCAGATGAGGGGAGAGGTTTTAAAAAAAGAGAACAGCCTTCCTGATGACAAGCGGTTCTGTTTTCAGAAGTGTTGCCAGCCGCTGCTGTTTTAAAACTCGGTTCCTCTTAGCCAAGAGACTGTGGCCTCCTCTGAGCCTCAGCTTAGCCCCTGAATGGACAGCAAGTAACGTGAGTGAGTCTGGCATTCTGCCAACCATAAAAGAATGCCCGGGCTTAACTGGGTGTGTCCTGAGCACTTGAGAAAAGGGCAGTGCTGGAGCCTGGGCAACAGGGCTAGGCCAATCATCCAAGTTTCTTAGAACCTTGTTCCAGGTTTGTGTTTTTGTTTAAGAATTGGGGGGAGGGGCTGGACAGATGGTCCCTTTTCGCACAGGACCTGGGTTAAGTTCCCTGCACTCACATGCTGACTCACAACCACCATAACTCCTATTCCAGGGGATCCTGTGCTGTCTTCTGACCTCTGAGGGCACCAGGCACACGTGATGCACATGCACACCTGCAGGTGAAACATTCATACATGTAGAATAAAATAAAGTCTGTTCTTTTAGAGGCAGCGCAGATAACAAGAGTATCGGAGCTGAGGAGTGCGTTCACAGGGGTCATTACAACATTTTCTTTCCTTCCTGTTTTTGTTTTCTTAACAACTGTTTTTCCTATCATAAATTTTTTTAGAGGTTGGGTTACTTTTTGAACGGCAATTAACAGTTGCTTCTCTTGGCTGTACTTCAGGCTAGAATCCTGTCTGCTCTGCCTTGCTGTTCAATTGCCAGGACAATTAGGTAGAAACAGACTAACCGGTCTTCAGAGGAGCCCCATTCATAGAGACAGACAGAACGGCAGTTGCCAGGGCTGAGGCGGGCAGAAATTGGAAGCTAGTGTTTCATGGGGACAATTTCAGGTTTGCAAGATGCTAGGTTCAGGAGATGCGTGTTGGTGATGGCTACCGCCATTGTCAGGTGTGTAATGTCACTGACCTGTACATTTTAAAATGGTAAATTTCCTGTTATGTGCTTTTTAGTTTGTGACCACAGCCCTCTCCCCCCCCGCCACCCCTAAAAGGAAAAGCTGAGACTGGGGAGATGGCTCAGTGGATAAAGGCTCTGGGCCTCTACATGCATGTGCACATTTGAAAACACACACACAAATACACACAGGAAAGAAGCAAGGAAGAGTGTGAAGAAGAGAGGGAGAGAGATCTACACCCCATAAGCACAGTATTCAGGAGGCTGATGCTGAGAACTGCCAAGAGTTCAAGGCTTGGGCTATGAAGTAAGGTCCTATCTCACACCACCACCACCACCCCACCACCCCACCCCCCATGGATGAGAGAAGAAAGGAAGAAGCCCAAGTTACCCTGAAGCTGGATCAATAATGTCTCACCACTGTGGCCTATATTTCTCAGAGTCTAGGCCCGTGGAGCTGGAGAGATGGCTCCGTACTTAAGAGTACTTGTTGCTCTTGCAGAGAACCAGGGTTTGGTTCCCAGCACCCACATCGTGGCTCACAATCATCTATAGTATCAGCTCCAGAAGATCCAATGTCCTCTCTCGACCTGCAAGGGCACCAGGCATGCATGTGATATATACACATACATGCAGACAAAGCATTCATATGTACAAGATAAATGTCTTTTAAATGAGTTTAAGCCAAGGCAGGTGGAGTGGTCCGCATTTGCAATCCCAACACTTGGGAGGCTGAGGCAGGAGAATTGCCTTGTGTGTGAAGCTTGGGATATACCGTGAGCTCCAGGTTAGTCTAGGTTAAGAGATAAGAGACCCTGCCTTAGAAAAAGTAAGTACCTTTCTAGAGGGGCGGGAGGTTTAGGTGGGTCGGAATTCTGGTCATTATCTAGCCAGTTAGTCCACTAGTGTGGTCTGTCATGGACACCCCAGCTCTTTGTACACAGACTTAGGGTTGCCACTTATGTAACCAGTTTTGCAAATAGTACTAAGTACAAGGTACTTGGCTTGTTTTTGTTTTTGTTTTTGTTTTTTTTTTTGGTTTTTTCGAGACAAGGTTTCTCTGTGTAGCTCTGGCTGTCCTGGACTCACTTTGTAGACCAGGCTGGCCTCGAACTCGCAAAGATCCGCCTGCCTCTGCCTCCCAAGTGCTGGGATTAAAGGCGTGCGCCACCACCGCCCGGCGGTACTTTGCTTGTACCTGGCCTCTGGGAGCTGTTGTGAGTTCTTCTATAAGTCCATGGTTGTTTTTAATGTTAGAAAGGTGTCATGCGTTGGTGGTGCACACCTTTGATCCCAGCACTTGGGAGGCAAAGGCAGGCAGATCTCTGTGATTTGTGCCCAGTCTGGACTACAAAGTGACTTCCGGGATAGCCAGAGCTACATAGAAAAACACTGTCTCAAACAAACAAAGGCATCAAGAGGGCTTTTAGCTTTCAAAATTGAGACAAGGAGAAAATATAAAAGAAAAATATCTATGCAATGACAGTATTTGCAAAATATCATTTCCCACTTCAGTGTAATAACTTATTCAGGAAAATGTCATCCATGGATGACAAGCCAGTGAAATGAGTTGTTGGGAAGTAGGACATTCCATCTCGGGGTGTCACCTTGGCTTTACAGGTGAGTCTCAGAGGGAAAGGGGAAAGCCTTTAGAACAGAGAGAACCCATGTTTCCACCTTAGCCTGGTGCTGGGATACATCGACTATATCTGTCAATTCCAGCATGACTCAGCATGGAGAACTGGCCATCACCTCTACGCTTTCCCTGTACACTATTCAAACTGTTTAACCACAAAGAAACTGTCCAGCCAATCAAGAATAGGGAACATTTTAAACACGAAGAAATAAGACTGAAAAGATTTTAGGCTCCTTGTGCTTGACTCTGGGATCTAAAACCAAGTGGGATAGTAAATGTGTTTTCTGAACCCCTGGGGCAAGTCAGATATGGACTAAACATTAGAATGTTATTGCACACAGACTTGTAATCCCAGCACTGGGGAGGCAGAGGCAAGAGGACCAGAATTCAAGGACAGTCTCAATGACATTGTGGCCTTGAGGCCATCCTGGGTTACATGAGACTCTATCTCAAAAACAAAAGAGGTTTATCGCACACATGGTTGTATATTACTGTTATTAATATCTCACTGTTTGTAGGAAGATGCCCTCAGGAGGAGATATTGGGGTGCTAGGGTGGTGGCATATCCCATCTGTAACCTGCAAAGCCAGTATTTATGCACAACACAAAAACAGAATAAGTATGAACCAACTGTCTGCAACTGGGAAAGGTGGGTAAAGAGTCAGGTGTGTTCCTCATTCCCTGATTTCTGTTGATTAAAAGACTTTCAGAATTAAAAGTGCACCAAGGAAGTTGGGGAGAGAGAGACTGGCCTTTGTCTGACTCCCGTTGTGTCCTGGCATCTCTCTGGAAGCAGCCCTGAAGGTCACAGCCAACTGTTCTCTGTGCATTTTGTCCATCAGGAGGAAGCAGCTAAGTGTAATGGTGCTTGGTGGCAGCACTGGGGATAAAGGGCTAGACCACTTAAGACTATGGGAGGAGGGGAGGAAATGTCTGCTGGGCATGTGCAGTGCTAGGAAACTCACAAAACCATTCCTGGTTGGCTAAGGGGGTATGTTAGGAAACAGTGTGTAAGATGAAGTCATTGTGGGCAACAGAGAGGAACAGTGACTCTGAATCCGCTCCTGGAGACAGAAACCATCTCCCCCCCCCCCCCCCCCCCCCCCTCTCTGGGATACTTTCAGGACTCATCATGGAGAGACACAGTGCATTCTGTGTGCTGGGTGCTGGTGAAGCACTTTCTATTCCATGGGATCATTCTTCTTCCACATGGCGTGTATTCCTAGTGGTAAACAAAAGAATAGCCTGGAGGGTTTCATGCTGTTAGCACAGGAGCAAACTCATTGAGGATTCAGACCCAGCCCTCCCTGGCTGCAGCCTGCAGTGTGGAGGGTCCCCAAGAGGCCTTCCCTGTGAGTGTGGGGAGTAGAAGGAGCCCAGAAAAGTGAGAATCCTCAGTAAGCTGTGACCCCTCCTTTGGGGGGGGCGGTTAATCCTCTGAGGCCTGGTAACAAGGCTCTGAAAGGTTTGAAAAGCAGGGAGGGGCAGAGGAAGCTAATCTGATTGAGCACATCAGCTAGTGCCTCCAGATAGATGGCTGGCTGCCAGTGATGCTTTTCCAGGGTCTCAGGGCCACCCTCAGCACAGTGTACAATCCTGCCTGGGCTGGTATCACACCCTGCCATTTTATGCTCCTCCTGCCCCCAGCCACCAAAAAGACTCATCGGGACCAGGGTGTGGCTCAGTGGTAGAGCACTTTCCTTGTATGTAGGAGGATGAGAATTCAGTCGCCAGCACAAAATTAAGGGTGGGGAGGTATTCATATCTATTCAGTATATGTGACAAAGATTAGCTCAATTCTGTAAGGTTCCAAGAAAACTGCGCCACTTGGGAGAAAAATGGGTGCCTTTTAATGGCTATTTAAAATATATGATATTGCCTGTTGCACTCATATAATTACTGAATAGACTTGTCTTAAAAGGGGGTCAGGGGCTGGAAAGATGACTCAGTAGTTAAGAGCATGTGATATTCTTGGTGGAGGACCCAGTGTTTCCCAGGACCCACAACCTTCTTTAACTCTCGGGGATCTGATACCCTTTGGCCCCTGAGAGCATGTGCAGTCATGTTCACATACCCACAGACAGACACACACACACACACTTAAAATTACTAAAAAAGCAGAATATGATTGTGCACACTTTTATTCCCAGCGCTCAGGAGGCAGAGGTAGTTGAATCTCTGTGATTTCAAGGCCAGCCTGAGCTACATAGTAAGACAATGTCTCAAAAACAAAACTAACAAAAAAGAAAAAACAAAATTAATAAAACTATTCTTTAAAAGAGAATTTTAAAAACTTTAAAAGTTAAGTAAATGTTTTCCAGGTGTAGTGGCACACGCCTTTAATTCCAGTACTGTGGGGAGCGCGGTTTGGTCATCCAAATCCCGACACCTCCTTCTCTGTGGAAGGGAGTCGTGTGACCAGGTGACGGCACTCGCCACCCAATAAGGTCAAATGGAATACAATTAGGCAGGCTGGTCTTTATGATATTTATTATTAACAACTTATACTAGGTGGAATATTTCAACTTCTATAGGATCAGGATAGCTGCATCAAACAGAAACACTTAATGGTCATTAAAGCTAGAACAACATATAACCACCACATCTTATAATTATATTAATATTCCCACATCACACATCATACGACCTGTCCGAAGACCGTGGCTCTCCTGTTCCCCTGCGTCGATGTACAGGGAAAAGCCCCATTTCTAGTCTCAGTTCAAGGCCTGAGTGAATGGGCAAGGGATAGAGAGAGAGGTCTCAGCACAAGGTCTGAGGAAGGGGCATAGACCTAAGATAGAGACAGAGGCTGGACGTCAGTGACAAGACTGATCGCCACTTACTGCTTGTCTCCTTTGGTTTCTTATACTTTCATCTCAGCTTTAATTAACATATCTCTATGTCACCCGCATATGGCGGTACTTACTAGCTTCTTATCTGGCTCCTTCAGCTGGGCCTCAGCTGGGCTGTGGGTGACAGCTTCTTACGGACTTCTTACTCATAGGGCAGCACTCACTATCTTCTTATCTAGCTCCTACAGCTGGTCTCAGCTTGGGCTGTGGCTGACAGCTCATTGCAGCTAAACGAGAAGCTATTACTTATAATCCAATACTTAAATTACTTACTAAACTTCCTGCAGCCCTTCTTTATGGCTGCTTACAGGCTCCTTACAAGTACCTAGGAGGCAGAGGCAGGCAGATCTCTGTGAGTTCAAGGCTAGTCTGGTCTACAAAGTGAATCCAGGGCACTCACCAATGACATACAGAGAACCTGTCTCAACTAAATAAACAAACAAACAAACAGTCACTGAAGAAAAACATAGGAGATATAAACTGAGTCCAGGACAGCCAGCAATGATACACTGAGAACCCTTGTAGGTGTAGGGTTATTGTATAATTCAAATGCTAATCTCTGTACCCCCATATCTGGTTTCAGTCTTTGTTCCGAAGAGCTCTTGTCTCAATACTATATAAACACTGCTCCCCAATTGTCCCCTGATATGCCAATAAAGCAGTTTACAGTCAATCACTGGGTAGGGAGAGAATAGGGCTGGACTTCCTGCCCTCCAGGGGAGGAGGAGTTAAGGAGAGGAAGTAGGAGGATTCAAGAGGAGGCAGAGGCAGGAGAGGAGGAGAAGATGTGCAGCTGAAGCAGGAGCCACAAAGTACAAGTATTTCTAAGATTTATCTTGAGGGAATCAGTGGTTTAGGAATAGGGTAATAACTGCTCAGTTTTTGTGTTGTGAAGCATGGTTAACAAATATTATAAAGAGTCTCAATTATTTAGATGATAGCTAGATTAAGAGTAAAACAGAAAATAACACAATCACATATAGTTACATTAACAAACCCTGTCTCAAATTAAATCAATCAATAAATAAATAATGCTACAAATAGTATAAAATTCCAGTGGCCAGAAAGAACCACCCAGCCACTCATTTGTTCACCTACAGGAAGTCTTAGAATCAGGAGGCAGCGATGTTAACATTGCCTTTCAACTAAGCTTTCAAGGACACAGGATGAGTAAAAGTATTGAAGAGCACACTCCACAGGGAGGGTCACCCACAGGACCACATCCTACTGGTGAGGAGGAGGGCATGGATGTGAGGATGCACACACCAGGGGGCCCAGATTGTAGCCTTAGAAGAAGTTCCTCTGCCCTGGAAAGTTTGTCCTTGAACTCGCCTGCCCCAGTTCTCCATGGAGCCCGCACACGGCAGGCAGCACCATGGTGCAGCAGCACACTGCGCTCTGGAAGGAGCTTGCCCCTGACCAGAGTGGTGTCTGTTTTTCACTCTGTCTCATATCCACCTACCCTCTCTGCTCCTGAATTCTCGGGCACCCATCTTTTCCCCTCTTCAAGGGTTGGCTCACTAATGAGACAGGTCCTGGACTGCCCTGTTCATTTCATGTTGCTGTGGCATCCTTGCATTTAGAACGGGTGTGTCTGCAGAATAGCTTCGGGTGGGTGCTTCTTATCTTTTCCAGAAAGATGGAGAAGCTGCTGACTAACTGGGCCAGAGAGCCAATTGCCACAGCCATGAGCAGTTATCCAAAGGCGTTTGTGCCCTTCCCAACACATTTGCTCAGCAGCTGCTCTTCACCCTATGAGTCTGGAGAGCACAGGTGACCAGGCTAACCCTCAAGGGGCTCAGTTGGGGAAGGCTTACCCAAGGACATAACTTGAAAGTGAAGGATGCGGAGTGAACAGGGAATGGATGAGAGTATTCCAGGCTACAGAGCTGTGCAGACAAGGCCAGGAGATGGTGCTTTCAAAGAACTGCCAGTGATGGGGTCCACTGCCAGATGTGGAGTGGTATCCCCAAAAAGGAGTGCTGTCTGGAGGTCTTTACCCTGCAGAGCCTCAAAAAGTGGGCCTATCATGTCCCCCAATAGCTTCTAGTCTTGACCCTCAGTCCAGGAGAATCTTCTGTTTCTGGCTGTTGAGGGTATAACACAAGACCTAAAGCCTGCCTTTTGAACCATTCCCAGAATCCCTTGGTATGTAGTCAGGTTCCAGATGTCCACAGCAGAACCTCCTAATGATTCCTTTGGGGCTCTCTTCCTTTCCCTCTTTCCTTCCCCAACTTGACAGTCTTTTCGAACTCATCTTCCAAGCAACCTGTTTCCATGGCAACCTAAACTAAAACTAACGTGGTTAGAATGTGAGGTCCTTAGAGTACAGTGGAGAGCTGTGAACAGACTCTTCCATACCTAGGAAGGGTGGGGTCAGACTTGCAAGGCCATTATGATTTTGCCTGGATTGGTAAGGGCCAGAGAGAGAATGTGGGAACTTCTCCCAGTGCCTTCCATGTTCTGGGCACCTGTCTGAGTATTAGTGTGCATTTTCTCATGGACTCAAACAAAAGCCTTATTAAGTTCCCCCTTGCAGATGGGTCCACAGGGAGATTGAGACACCTCATCGTAATCACATACCAGCAGGTGATGATGGCTTGGGGATTCGAGATCCAAATGTGTCTCTCCTACCTGTTGTTGTTTTCTATTCATTTTGCCAACACCATCCAGATATCAGAGGGGAGAATTTAGTATTTAGAATTTAGTATTAGAGGTTCCATTTCCTCAAGTCCTGTTTTTGCTTCACCTTAGGTAAGTTTGAGGACAGGGAAGACCACGTGCCCAAGTTGGAGCAGATAAACAGTACGAGGATCCTGAGCAGCCAAAACTTTGCTCTCACCAAG
This sequence comes from Lophiomys imhausi, assembly GCA_907164525.1. Lineage (NCBI taxonomy): Eukaryota > Metazoa > Chordata > Mammalia > Rodentia > Muridae > Lophiomys > Lophiomys imhausi. Next base: position 2,006,469 of record CAJQZJ010032716.1, read on the forward strand.
AAGGAGCTGCTGACCACAGAACTTTTGCTCCTGGAGGCTTTCAGCTGGGACCTCTGCCTTCCCACACCTGCCCACTTTCTGGACTACTACCTCTTGGCCTCCATCAGCCAGAAGGACCACCACTGCCACACTTGGCCAACCACCTGCCTCCGAAAGACCAAAGAGTGCCTCAAGGAGTATGCCCACTACTTCCTGGAAGTTACCCTGCAAGGTGAGGGCACAGAGGCAGTGGGGTGAGGGAGGCGGACAGGGGCTGGGATCAGGTGGTTAAAGAGGGGTGTCATCTGGAGAGGGCCTGCCTTCATGCCTAGGGTCCCCATGCCCAGGTCACTCCCACTCTGCAAAGAAATGCGTGATATACCCCGTGTTATAGAATACTGCAGAAACAAAATAGTAACTTACCCAAAAGCCACCAGTACCTAGAGATGAGCAACTCACCTTGGAAGTTTTTTTTTAATGGTAACTTGGGACCTTTCAGGTGGTTTAAATCACACAAACTCACAAGTAGCTCATTCCCAAAGAGCTGTCATCACACAGATTAAATAGGGTGGGGGTAGGTGACAGTGTTCACGTCTGCATTAGCAGTAAGTTGGCTTATTTAAGGGACTGAGAAACGAGCTCAGTCGATGATGTGCTTGCTGTGAATGCCTGAGGACTTCTGAGTTCAGGCATCAAAATCCACACAGACATGCACACCTGCAACCCCAGAGATAGGGAGGCAGAGACAGGAGAATCTCAGGTGCTTGCTGGCTAGCCAGCAGCTTAATAAGTGAGCCCCAGGTCCCAGTGTGAGGTCCTTTCTCAAAAAGCAAGGTAGATGGCTCCCCTAGTAACTGTACCTGAGGTTGGCCTTGGGCACACCTGCAAACATGCCCCCACACACATGAAAACACATGTTACATGTTACCCTGCTTGGCGAAAATAATGTCTGTCTGTTTGGTGTGTGTGTGTGTGTGTGTGTGTGTGTGTGTGTGTGTGTGTGTGTACAGAAGTCAAAAGAAAAAGAGGGCAATGGATCCATCACTCTGCCTGTTGCTTTGAGGCAGGGTCTCCTGAACCTGGGGCTTGCTCTCAGCTACTCTAGAAACCAGCAAACCACAATGATTTTCCTGTCTCTGCCCTCATCAAGGTTACAGGAAATGGCAGGATGGCCAACTTGTTATGTGGGTGGTGGGATCCTACCCCATGATTGTAGGTAGAGTAAGCACTCTTTAAAGCTGAGCCATATCTGCTGTCCCCCAAAACAGATTTTTTTTTCTTTTTGTTTTTTTCGAGGCAGGGTTTCTCTGCGTATATCTGGCTGTCAGGACTCACTTTGTAGTCCAGGCTGGCCTTGAACTCACAGAGGCCCACCTGCCTCTGCCTCCTGAGTGCTGGGATTAAAGGACTGCATTACCATGCCCGGCTCCAAAACAGATTTTTTTTTCTTCAAGTTACATCTCAGTCACAATCCCTTCCCTACTCCCCCTTCCTGTCCCACCCTTCCACCCCCTTCCCCCCAACATCCAAAACAGATTTTTAAACCTAGGTGTTAGGTAAGATGCTGGTCAGAAGTCACCTGAGAGAAGGGAGCCTCAATTGAGAAATTACCTCAATAAGATGGGACTGTAGGCAACCCTGCAGAGAATTTTCTTAGTTTGTGGTTAATATGGGAGGGAATAGCCTATTGTGGGTGGTGCCATCCCTGGGCTGGTGGTCCTGGGTTCCATAAGAAAGCAGGCTGAGTAAGCCATGGGAGCATCGCAGTAAGAAGCACCCCTCGGTGGTCTGTGCATCAGCTTCTGCCTCCAGGTTCCTGCCCCGTTTGAGTTCCTGTCTTTGCTTCCTTCAGTGGACCATGAGTTATATGTAAGCCAAGTAAACTCTTTCATCCCCAAGTTACTTTTGTCATGGTGGTTCATCCCAGAAATTGTAACCCTAAGACAGACCCCTTTCAAAGTCCTTTCGATAATTCTCACTTTATAAGTGAAATTTATTCTCAAGAAGTGAAATCACTTCCCTGAGGTCACTGATAGGATTTGAACCTGGAAATCTGGCTGTATAACTCACCTACAACTAACTATACCTCCCTAACTGATTGACACTTTCAAAGGCAAAAATGGAAGGAACTGAAAGTTATGAGCAGCTGATAACAGGTAGTAATACACTGAACCCTCAATATCATCCATGAAAAAGCACAGAAATGTCCACTGTATCCATTAACCTATCTTCCGATGTCTTAATAGAACAGAAATGTTCTTGGACTGGTGACATTTCTCAGTGGAAGATTGGACTGAATTCAATCCCTGAATCCCACTTGACACAAGGGAAAAATTGACTCTAGCAAGTTGTCCCCTGATCTCCACATGTACAAACATCATACGCACTTCATATGCCTACACAGAAATATAAATAAATGTGATTTAATTTTTTTTTTTTTTTTTTTGGTTTTTCGAGACAGGGTTTCTCTGTGTATCCTTACAAAGCTGTCCTGGACTTGCTTTGTAGACCAGGCTGGCCTCGAATTCACAGAGATCTGCCTGCCTCTGCCTCCCAAGTGCTGGGATTAAAGGCATGCGCCACCACGCCCGGCCTGATTTAAATATTTATTTATTTATTTATTTATTTATTTATTTATTTATTTATTTATTTATTTATTT
>CAJQZJ010032716.1:2016371-2029162 GCA_907164525.1 Lophiomys imhausi
CACACACACACACACACACACACACACACACACACACACACACACACACACACACACACCTTTAATCCCAGCAGGCAGATTGATCTTTGGATCTGAAGCCAGCCTAGTCTACATAATGCCAGGGCTGCAGAATGGAACCCTCTCTGTAAACAAAAACAACAAGAAAGCACAGAGATGGTCTCAAAGGCTCTCCCAGGGCTGCTTTCTGGCTGAATGCAGCAGATCAAACCTGAGCAAGGTATGGAATGCCCTGGAACCTTTTCTAAGAGGGATGGGACTCAGAATCTGCTTGCTTGGTCAGCTTCTTCATAAGACAGGTGAGAGCATTTTTCAGATTTTCAAGGAAGGTTTAAATGTGCAAGGCCTGGCTGCCATGCTCAGAGAATTCACATCCAGACCCTCTGAGTTCTCTACTTCTCTGTTGTACAGCTAGTACACACCTATAATCCTAGCCCTCAGGAGGCTGACACGTGGAGAACTCAAAAACCAAACTGTAGTTCCATACAGTAATTCACTGAGATGAGCTATGTGAAGGATCTGAGACATCCAGGTTCCTTTTCCAAAGAGAACCTGTTTCCTTCTAGGCTCATGCTATAAATGCCCGGTCCCTTACTGTAAAGGCTGCTTGACCTCTTTCAACTAGACTGTTCTTACCTCATCCCTATACAATGGGCTGCTTGCCCATTGGACCAACAAATTGCAGCCAGGGTTACACTGGGAACCAAGGGAATATTTGGTGATAACCTAGAAATGCTGTCTGCTCTTGCAACTGAGGGTATCTGCTCTTGGTACCCAGCGGGTAGAGACTGGGGGTGCTGCTGAACACACTACATCCAAAGTGCAACCCCATGGTAAAGGATGAACAAACTACATGCAGAGTGCGCCCCCCCCCAACCCAATGACCAAGGATGAACTGACTGCAAACAGCCGTATTCTGGGGTTGAGAAGCCCACTCGAGGTCTTGGTTTACATCACAAATGGACTTTGCAGTAGCCTTGGACTCTGTTTACTCCTGCATTTGCTTCAACCTGCCTAAGATGCACTTGTTTACTTTCTATTTGGTGTAACAGTGATGCCCTAAGCCAGAGCTTTTAGAAGTTCCCCATTTGCTACTCACAGGCCGTTTTTACCCAAGAAATTTTGTATATGACCCAGATATCTAAGTGGTATAGAATAAGCAAACAAATCAAACATTTATTGCTAATAAATCATATTTGTTTCAAAACAACTCTTTGATACATATAGTTTATCACTTATCAAAGACAGCAAATTTGCATACTGATGAAATAGATATGACTTTTAAAATTTTTACATAAAGAGTTAAAATTTTGGCTGCACATTTCATACTTACATCTTTGATAGCTATATAGTGAGTTTGAGACAAGCCTGGACACAATCAACCAATAAATGAATATAATTTTTTTTAATTAAACATTCTGCCAGGTGTAGTCACACACATTTTTAATCCCAGCACTTAAAGGCAGAAACAGGTGGATCTCTGTGAGTTTGAGGCCACCCTGGTCTACAGAGCCACCAGGACTGTTACACAGAGAAACCCCATTTCCAAAAACAAATAAACAAAAAAATAAACATTCTAACTTGATACAACGATAAAGAATGGTGGTAGATAAGTATTACATGCATCTGCTTCCCATAACTGAATCACCATGTTTGTATAAGAGGAAGAAACCTTGTATGTACAGGACAAACAGTGCAATCCATAAACTAGCCTGGAATCAGAGCTGAGATGTTTCCGGTAGTATGTGTTGATGGTGTTGGCATGCCAGCATGCACAGTGTAAAGCGTTCGTGCTGTGTGTTCAGAACCAGGGCTACAGGAAAGCTTCCCAAGGCAGCATGGGCAAAGGCAGCTAGAAACCTCAGATTCATTATCTATTTACTTTGAATTCATTGTGGATTGTACCTTCAGAAACCTCTTACTGTTGTCTTTTTTTTTTTTTTTTAATCTACCACATAAGGTGGCACCCACAGCCCGCAGTGAAAGCAGCTGAGACTTCAACGACCTCCTCTCAGTAGAACTAGTGATGGCGGCAGCAAGAGGCACAGCAACTGCTGCTAGCTGAGCGTTTACTCTGCTCCAGGCCTTGGCTAATGTTCCTCATAATCATCCTAGGAACCCACAAAGAAGAAGCTGTTGCTAGGCATTGTTGCTGTACAATGGTGGCACACATCTTTTATCCCAGCACTCAGGAGGCAGAGGCAGGTGATCTCTGTAAGTTGAAGGCCAGCCAAGGTTACATAGTGAGATCCTGTCTCAAAATGATGATGATGATGATGATGATGATAATAATAATAATAATAAATAAAGGCACAGGAAAATGTGCTGGATTGGAGCACTAAAGGAAAGAGTTACAATTCAAACCCAGTGGCCTGAACCTAACTGGTTAGGAGAGAAGCCCTTGCTAACCCCCTGACAGAGGGACTAGATGGGTCAAAATGAAGCTCATCCATGTCCACTAATGTTCCCACATGCCTTACAAGCTAGTGGCAGAGGGGCTCCTGACCTCCTGGTAGCACTGACTTGAGAGTGGTGGCTGTGACAATGGATGTGCTAGTGGTGACAAGTGTATTAAGGTAAGCTCACCATTAGCCCCACTCATAGCTGGAGAAACAGGCGCAAAGAAGGGATGGACTCAGGAAAGGCGGCACAGCTACTAGATGACAAAAGAGGGACTTGAACCCTGCCAATGTGGGAGATGGGCTTGACCTCCAGAATGAAAATCCTTAACCACTTACCTGCCCCCAGGCCAGCAAGGGGACACTTTACCCTTGGTTCCTCACTCCATGTACCTGCAAAACTGTGATGTCCATCAGGGAATGAAGTCCAGCCCCACCTACTCTCAGACTCGCCTGGTTTCCTGTTGTGTAGCCTTGGCTGGATCTCTACCCCTCTCTAAACCTGTTTCTATATCTGTGGAATGTATTTCAGTCAAGAGCTGAGGTTCTTTTTTTAATTATTTTTATTTTATGTACATTGGTATTCTGCCTGTGTGTGCGTATGTCTGTGTGAGGGTGTCAGGTCCCCTGGAACTGGAATTACAGACAGTTGTGAGCTGCCATGTTGTGATGGGAATTAAACCCGGGTCCTTTGGAAAAACAGCTAGTGCTCTTAACCAATGAGTCATCTCTCCAGCCCAAGAGCTGAGGTTTTTTTTTGATTACATATTCCCTGGGTCTGGGAGAGTCACACTACAAATTTAAGACTTCCTTCTGCTGGGCGGTGGTGGCACATGCCTTTAATCCCAGCACTTGGGAGGCAGAGGCAGGTGGATCTCTGTGAGTTGGAGGCCAGCCTGGTCTACAAAGTGAGTCCAGGACAGCCAGGGCTTGGTACACAGAGAAACCCTGTCTTGAAAAACCAATAATAATGATAATAATTTTATGGTTGGGAGTCACCCCAACATGAGGAACTGTATTAAAGGGTGATAGCATTGGGAAGATTGAGAACCACTGATCTATATAGTCTTGAACTTGCAGTCCTCATGCCTCAGCTTCTTAAGTAGCTGGGATGACAGGAGTGTGCCACAAGGCCTGGCTGATAATTCAGCACTTATGTAGGAACATGTCTTCTTCCATGAAGGCTTGTGTCATGTCTGTGCATTAGGAGCAACCATTCCAGTGGGTACTGGTGTGGCCCTGTCTCCCTTTTCAAAAACGAAGGTGGTGGCTCAGGGCTGGGGACAGGTAGCAGAATCCAACTTGCAAGTCAACATCACTCATCTTTGACCTTTTAGCATTTGCTTTTGCCAATAGCAAATGACCTTGAGTTTCCACATAGACTACTGCCCCTCCAGGCATTGCAGATGTGGCCTCTGTGTCACATGTGCATCAGTAAGTGGCAAAGAGGAGAGAGGCTACATCTACATTCAGTGTTCTGACCTATGAACATCTGAATGAATAGTAGCCTAACATTCCAGTGGGGGGGAACAAGCTGGAGATCAACACTACTTCAGCACCATGGGGCCCAAAAGGGGTGCTAGGCTGTGCTGACCACCAGTCCAGCACCAGGCAAGCACCAGATGGGCTCCCAAGACAGGAAGCAAGCCAGAGACAAGAAGAACCCTGTATGGCCCTGGATGTGGAGGTTGTGGGTGATCTAACCCTGAGGGTGTGAGTGTGGGAATGCCAGCTCTGCCTTTTGTCTGTTTTGTGGTGGTGTTGGCAAGGGAGAGATCCTTCCCCTCCCTTTTGCCCTCACCATCAGTGGTGGACAGGAGAACTGGCACTGATGGGGTCACAAGAGCAAGAGAGCTGTCCCTGCCCCTCACATGTTGCAGCACTCCACTCAGGAGAGCAGGCTTTGTACCTTACCTAGACAGTACAGTACTGCAGGCCCTGGAGGTGGGGGTTGTGGGTGATCCAACCCTGAGGGAGTGAGTGTGGGAAAGCCAGCCTTGCCTTTTGTCTGCTTTATGGTAGAGTGGTAAGGGAGGCATCCCCTCTACTCTCTGATGCCCTTTCCACAGGCAGCAGGCAGGAGAGTTGGTCCTGTTGGGGTCATGAGAGTAGGAGAGCTGGTCCAACCCCTTAGTCCAAGCACTCTAGAGAGCAGGCTTTGTACCTTACCTGGGTAAAATAGTAGAGCTGGCCCTGGATGTGGGGTTTGCAGGCCCAGAACCAGGGCTTTAAGATGCCCCACCCCAACATATGGCCCATGGGTGAACTGCTGGAGTGCATGAAGAAGCCAGTTCCATAGACCCAAAACTACAGTATCTCCATGACACAGGACAACAACAGGATATCTGAGAGGAGTCCCAGTATTGACAAAGTAGCAGAAGCCAGAGGCCTTGTGCCAGAGCAAGGAGTCATTATAATGAACATTTGCAAACAAAAATGTGCCACCATGTTCCCCCTGTAGCCGCTCCCAAGGGTGGAAACCACTGCACTCCACATCCAACAATCACACGTCCCTCTGCCTTGGTAGGACCCTCAGGCACCTCAGGGTCAACATTTAGCCTGTGCAGCCACCCTTGGGTACTTTCTTACTCCCATTCAGGGAGAGGCTACCCTAAGACTTCAGTAAAAAGAAACTCTCGAGCCAGCAATGATGATTCATGGAGTACTTTTATTGGTGGGTTGTGGCCTCTTAGAGCCCGGTCTGGTGGCTCAAGCTACCCTCTTGCTCACGCGCTCATAGGTCACATCCCCAATAGTGGAGATCTGAAAGAAACAAACCAGAACAGAGGGTGTCAGCGTGCTCCCCCAGGCAGTGGGGATTCCGTGGGCGATCGTGGGTACAGCTGAAGGAAGGCCAGCCACCATTGCCATTACTGGGTGGATGCTTGGTGAGTACACTGCTTTCTGGGGTTTAGAGTCCCTATCAGTTACAGGAGTCACTGCAGAGAAAATGTGCCAAATGCTAACAGGAGCAAGAGTGATGGGCTGCGGGCATGGTAGGCCCCATTCTGTCACAGTTCATTTCAACCTGTGCCAGCCCCCTTTTCACATTATTCCGTCTGCAATTCCCAAGAGCTCCAGGATGTTTTTCCCATTAAATCGAGTTGCAGACTGGGGATTGATTCAGTGTGTGAAGAGTAAGTCTTGTGGACACAAACCTGTCCCAAGTCTCCTGCCCCTGGCTCTCCCTGCATGCCTCAGGCCTGGGAACTTTGCTTTGGAAGTCAGAACCCACTGGCTGACATTTCATGGAAAAGTGTTCAAAGCTCTTCACCCAGGGTAGAATACTAACTTTTATTCTTTTCATGTGTGTGGGTGAAAACATGGCAGGGTGGCAGAGGCCCACTGATCCGAGGAAAGGCTGAGAACTTCCTCTAGAATCAGTCTGCCTCCATAATGTACTAGCTGTGTGACTTTAGGCAAGCCACCTGCTGTCTCTGAGCCTCACAAAGCACCTCTTTAAAATAGAAATAATAGGAACTTCTGCGCACTCACCTCCACCAGTTTGTCACCCACGATCTCCGAAGTCTGGTGATAGTTGGGGAAGTCCGCCACCACCTTTCCACCCTCCATCTTTACAGTAGCCTGGGAGACAGAGACGAAGCATTGAACAGGGAGTTTCTATTCACAGTGTAACAATTCTTTCTCAGCCAGGCGTTGGTGGCGCACGCCTTTAATCCCAGCACTTGGGAGGCAGAGGTAGGCAGATCTCTGTGAGTTCAAGGCCATCCTGGTCTACAAAGTGAATCTAGGACAGCCAGAGCTGTTATACAGAGAAACCCTGTCTCAAAAAACCAAAAAAAAAAAAAAAAAAAAAAAAAACAATTCTTTCTCAGCATCATGTAGGTCATTTGAAAAATGACTAATTTTAACAAATGTAGGGCTTGCTCAGTTGACCTAGTGCTTGCCTGCCACGTACAAGGGTCACAAAGACAAGGGGAAGAGAGGAGATGGGTGGGGAGCTTGCTCAGTGGGTAAAGTGACTGGAGTTTGGATCTCCAGCACTCACATTAAAAAACAAATAAACAAACAAAACTGGTCATGCAATTTATGCCTGTAACAGCCCCCCCAGACCACACTAACCTCATTGGGTGACAGAGACAGACAGATCCCAAGGGCCCACTGGCCAGCTAGTCCAGCAGAAACAGACAGTGCCAGGTTCAAGGAGCGATAAAAGATGATAGAACCCTGATATCAACCTCTGGCTTCCACTTACATATGCACAGGTGGTGAGTGTACATACACATGTGCACACGTAATAGATGACTAGATAGATAGATAGAAAGATAGATAGAAAGATAGAAAGATGGATACATGATAGATAATAGATTGATAGATAACAATAGATACATAATAGATGATAGATAGAAGATTGATAGATGATTGACAGATGAATAGGTGATAGAGATGATCGATGATAGATAATGATAGATAGATGATAAGTAGATAGATAGACAGATAGATAGATAGATAGATAGATAGATAGATAGATAGATAGATAGGTAAATAGCTAGATGGTAGAGCAAATGACTATTCAGTGTCTAAGGTGAGTTATGTAAAATGGTCAGCAAATATTGGCCTTTTAGCTTTTTTTGTTTTGATTTCTGAGACAGGGTTTCTCTGTGTAGCCCTGGCTGTTCCAGAACTCACAATGTAGACCAGGCTGGCCTGAAACTCACAGAGAGTTTCCACCTGCCTCTGCCTCCCAAGTCCTGGGATTAATGACTTGCACCACCACACCCAGCACACCAGCTATTTGCATCTATCTCAGTGATGTCTTTCTTGCTGAGGGCAGCCATTACCCAACAGAAACATTAAATCACCAAGTAAGAAAGTTTTTCATGCTGAAGGCTCAGCCAGGGGAGCAGAGCGGTCATATCTGAAATAGAGAAGCTGGCCTTTGGCCTTTGGAGGGAGGGAAGGGCAGCCAGGGGCCTCTCACCTTGAACTTCTTGCCTCCCATGGTCTGTATTTCACATTCTTTGCCAATGGTGAACTTGTTGGACATAATGTTGCCCCCAGAGTAAGTCTGGGTCCAGGTGAAGTCCTGTCCATCCTGCTGTACTTCTGTGATGATCTTGAAGCTACGCCCCCTTTCAATAACATCTCCAGGAAGACCTAGGCCCAGTGACAAGCAGAGAGACCACATAGGATCTACTTACAACCCTGTGACTTGGGGAGGGAGATTTCCACACCAGAGGCAGGCTTGCCTACATGTCTGAACACAGAGTCTGAGACATGGACAGCACATGCTTCAAAGACCAGCTTTGCCATGAGACCAGTGGCCTGAGCAGGACACCATCTCACTGTGTTCTCATTCACAAAATGGTGACAGGAAGGTCTGACTCTTAGAGCTGTTGTGAGAATTAAAATGTGGTTGTGTCTCTCACTACTCCACACAACCACTTGTTGCTCTTCAATAAAGAGCAAATCGTGGTGGGTGGGAAGATGGCTCAACAGTTAAAAGAACTTGTTGTTGCAAAGGAACCCGGTTCAATTCCCAGCACTCACAAGGCTCCTCACAACTATCTGCAACACTGGTGCACAGACATACATAGGAGCAAAACATTCATATAAATAAAACAATCCTAATTCTAAAAAATAATAGCAAATATCCCTACAATAATATATCAATATAGCAGAAACTTGCCAAGCCCAGAAAGTTTTGGAATGGACACAACCTTCAAGATTGAGTCTTTCATTATAATATTCTACAGATGAGAAAACCAAGACCGAAGGCTGGAGAGAGGGCTCAAGAATTAAGAACACTTACTGCTCTTGCAGAGCACCAGAGTTCAGTTCCCAGAACCCACATGCCAGTTTACAACCATCTGTAACTCCAATTGCAATCAATCTGGCACCCTCTTCTGGCCTCTGGGGACACCAGGCACTTACATACATATAGGCAAAACTCTAACACACATAAAATAAAAATATATAAATCTTACAACACACACACACATGAACCAAAGAAGTAAATGCTCAGAAGAAAAAACAGCCTCTCCATAAAGCTTTGGGGGACAAGGGGACAAGGCTGTGCTCTCAGGGACACTCTGACACAACAGATTCAACTACAAGAAGAAGGCCCACTCGTCTTACACAACTGTCATTCTTTGTTTTTTTGGGGGAGGATGACAATCTCAAGTGCCCTGGGCTGACGATGATCTGGAATTTATGACATGCTATTCTCTGTCTCCTGAATACTGGGATTGTAGGCATTCACCTACAATGCCTGGGTTATGCAGTTCTGTGACAGAACAAGGGCCTCATGCATGCTAGGCAAGCCCTCTTCCGAGTTCCATCTGATTCTTGACAATTGCATGGCATCAATGCTAGTGCACCGAAACTTTGATAGGATCGTCAAATCTGCTTTCCCTTGACACTTTGCAACTGACGAGTGTCAAAGGTCAACTCACAACAGACCATTGTCAAAGGGCAAACAGTAAGAAATAATGACAATAATAACTGATTTCTCTACCTCAAAGAGTACGGTAACAGAAGAAAGTTTGTTGACTGACTGTATGGATTATCTCCCTAAACCTGGTTTCTATATGAACTCCTTGGTCATCTCTCCCTGGCAGGATATAGTGACATCACTCATGACAGGGTCCTGGGTGTTAACGACCTCTTGTCACCGACTTAGGTAAATCATGCTGAGGCGCCTCATCAAGAATATTGGGTTGGTGGGCAGGAGACATGGTTCAGCCGCTAAAGGCTAGGCTCACAACCAAAATATTAAGATAGGCTTTGCATGTAGCAGATGTTCAATAAATTTGAGTGGAACTAGGGATGTGACTCAGATGATGCAGTCCTTGCCCAGCATGCGTGAAGCCCCAGCGTCAATCCTCAGCACCACATAAAACAAGGTATTGCACATACCTGTAATCCCAGCACTCAGGTAAAGGGATCAGGATTTCAAAGTCATCCTCAGCTACATAGTGATTTTGAGGCCAGCTTTGGCTACATGAGACCCTGCTTCTAATAACAACAATAAACATTTGAATGAATAAACATCAAATCTGCACTTCACCAATTACTACTATCTGGCCTTGAAATGTTGATGCAACTTGTTGGAGCCTCACGCTTTCCATATGTGAAGTAGGGTTAGGTAAAATTCTCCCTATGTCTTTTAAAATCAAATGATGTCTTACAGCTTTGATTATCCTTAGAGACAGAACAGAGCGTTTCCTCAGCAAAGGTGTAGATGAATGGATAGATGGATGAATGGATGAATGGATGGGTGGATGGATGGATGGATGGATGGATGGATGGATGGATGGATGGAGTTCTGTTTCCTAGTCTACCCTGAGAGTTTGGATTCCTATCCCAGAGCTGGTTATAAGCAGCCAGCCCCAGGGAAGGAACGTGAAGAAATGCACTCACCCAGGCGCTTCATGAACTCATCATAATTCTTCTCACTCTCAAATTCAAACTTGCCAGTGAAGGCCATAATGCTGAAAGAGAGCTGGCAGCAGCGAGCAGCAAGCAGCGAGGAGGGAGCTGAGGAAGAAGGTCGGTCCTGAGTAGTCTGGAATCCTGGCTTATAAACACTCACAAGGCTCAGCCCCAAAGTTACCCGACTTCTCAGTCCTGCCCTTAACCAGGAGGTGCTTGATGTTTTATGGTGTGGGCAGGAGCCCCAAGGTTATTCACCCTGGGAAACCAACCACCTACAGCCCCACCCACTTACAGTCCTAGGGAGGCCAGAGACAGGATGGCCACGGAGTGTGGTCATTCACCTCTCTGCTCATCCCACCCTCTGTTCACCCCTGCTCTGCTCTTTCCTTGTGCTTTCCTCATCCATTGTTCACATGTTCTATCCTTCATTCACCAGGCACTGTGTGTCGACAGGAATGGGTCGATGCAGAAGAATGAGGCAGGACCCGCACAGGCCAACCCAAACCCACGGCACACACACATATATAGTGTGCAAGCTCGATGTACCACTTTACACATGGAGCTCCAGTCTTTGGGGTAACAGATGACAGTTTTGCTTGTGGAGTGGCTCCTGGCTGACACAAAAGTAGCAATACAGAGTATCTGCAAAAGCCCTCATCAGCACTACTGTTAGTTACAAAGTTTTGGCTGGCCACTGTAGCTCACACCTATAATCCCAGTACTTGGGAGACTGAGGCAAGAGGATTTGCTAAAAGCCCAAGGACAGCATGGGCTGCAGAGCAAGATCCTGTTTCAGAAACAAATGGAAAACAAACAAGCAAAAACTTTCCCCTTCTAGGGTCTCCTCTCTATGAGCTCCTGTCATTTCCATTCAAAGTGGAACTGACCCCAGCTGCTGACTCCCAAACCTGCAACTAAGTGGTTTCTCTTTGTTTCTGTCTGTGTCTCTCTGTGTCTGTCTGTCTGTCTCCTGTCTGTCTCTCTCTATCTCTCGTGTGTGCTCACACATGTGTCATGGTGTGTGTGTGCATGTGTGTGTGTATGTGTAGGTCTGAAAGCAAATTTCAGAAATTCAGGTCAAACCCGACAGCAGGTACCTTTCTTTGCTCAGCTGTGTCACTGACTCTCAGTACTTTCTGAACCGATGAAAAGTCAGCTTTACTGCATTCTATACCTGTCTTAAAATCTCTAATCCTAGAATTCCTCATCCCAACCAGGAGCTTTTCCTTCTTTTTTTTTTCTTCTGAGACAGTTTCAAGCAACCCAAACAGGTTCAAACTCCCTATGTAGTCTAGGATGACCTTAACCTCCTGATCCTCCTGCTCTACCCTCCCTAAAGGTGGGACTATAGCCACACACCATGTTTGCTGTTCATATCATTTTAAATAGCTCAGTGGTCGAGAGCTTGCTGGGCATGGGCATGGTCTTGGATTTTATCTCCAGCACCACAATCAGTCAGTCAATCAATCAATCAATCAGTCAGTCAGTCAATAAATCAGTCAATCAATCAATCAATCAATCAGTAAGTCAGTCATATTCTAGTCTACACATAATTTACTTTCTATCTGGATCTTTGGGTTGTTTTCAATCTTTTTCTATCATAATTAAGTAATTATTTTTCATACCTCTGGATATGTATAAGTCAGATGATTAACTAGGATGGATTTCTAAGCAAGAAAGGGGTTCATGGAACTAGGAAAAAAAGGTTCCAAGGGAAGGGAGAGAGTAGGGAAGACAACAGAGCAATATAGAAGGGGCAAATGCTGAGGGTAAAGGGTAAAGGGTAAAGTGTACAGCATGGAAGAGGACAAGAGATAGGAGGAGAGAGCTGAAGGGAAGGGAGGAAGAACCAATCAAAATGTAGTGCATATGAAGGTTCCATATGTTGTACAAAGCCGCAGTTGTTTTGTACAAAAAAAAAATGTAAAAGATTAAAGGAACGGATTTCTCTTTGTTTGTTTCTTTCTTTCTTTTTGTTTTTGTTTTTCCAGACAGAGTTTCTCTGTGTACCAAGGCTGGGCTGTCCTGGACTTGCTTTGTAGACCAGGCTGTCCTCAAACGCACAGAGATCCACCTGCCTCTGCCTCCCAAGTGCTGGGATTAAAGGCATGCGGCACCATGCCTGGCTTAAAATTAATTTGTTTTTATTTTATGTACATTAATGTTTTGCCTGCGTATATGTCTGTGTGAGAGTGTTGGATCCCCTAGAACAGGTGTTGTAGACAGTAGGGAGCTGCCATGTGGGTGCTGGGAATTGAACCTGGGTCCTCTGGAGAAGCAGGCAGTGCTCTTAACCACTGAACCATCTCTCCAGCCCTGTTTTGTTTTGTTTTGTTTTTGTTTTTTTGAGATAGGGTTTCTTTGTGTAGCCCTGGATATTCTGGAACTCACTGTGTACACCAGGCTGGCCTTAAAATAACAAAGATAAACCTGTCTCTGCCTCCCAAGTGCTGGGATTAAAGGCATGAGCCACCAAGACCAGCCATTACAGATAGTTTCAAAGTGCCACATGGGTGCTGGGATTTGAACCTGGGTCCTTTGGAAGAACAGCCAGTGCTCTTAACCACTGAGCCATCTCTCCAGCCCCGAGACAATGTCTTAAAATTGGTTAATTTAATAAATAGTAAGACGGGCGTAGTGGTTCATGCCTTTAACCCCAGCACTTGGGAGGCAGAGGCAGGTGTATCTCTGTGAGTTCGAGGTCAGCCTGGTCACAAAGGGAGTCCAGGACAGCCAGGGCTATTACACAGAGAAACCCTGTCTCAAAACAAACAAAAGAAATAATAAAACAGGGCTAACAAGATGTGTCATAGGGTTAAGGTACCAAGCCTGATGGCATGAGTTGAATCCCCAGGAGCCACATGACAAGAAGAGAGAACTAACTCCAGCAAAGTTGCCCTTTGCACATATGTGCTGTGGCATGTGCATACACACACACACACACACACACACACACACACACACACACACACACAC
>CAJQZJ010032716.1:2029172-2054408 GCA_907164525.1 Lophiomys imhausi
CACACACACACACACACACACACACACACACACACACACACACACACGCAAGTAGAAGGTAATAATTTTTTTAAGAAATAATAATGACTATAAACTTATAACTATCACTGCCATTCAAAACAATGGTTTATATTCCTTCCCATGGCCATGTAAGAATTGTACCTACAGAATACAATAATAATGAAGTAACAATGACAGTAATAGCTAAAGGTATTGGGCACTTATGGCTGATCTCATTGGCTCTTCAAAACAATTGCATGAAGTAGCAAACAGAAGTTTAGAACAGTGGTTCCAGAGACAGATGAGAAGCTGGCAGTGCGGACCTATGGCTTCTCTAGCCCCTACTTAGCTCCCTTCCCACCAGCTTCTCCCAAATGGGAAGAATTGACTTCACCTCAGCTGCTGCTCAGCCATCAAGGACAGGATGGGAGTGGTGAAGTGTGGACAGGACAATACTGGCACCCCGGTGCCTGACTCAGCTGCACCCTCTTCCCATGGTGCATCTGACCTGCCACCCTTCTTCTACCCACACCCATATCTTTCCTCTTATTCTGGGGTTCATCTACCCTTCCAGAAAGGGTAAATGAACTCCAACTGCAGGTTTTATGGAGGTCATTGAACTTGTGGAACAAATATACCCCAATGGAGATAAGAATGATCCCAAGGCTGCTCCTCTTGGGCACCCAGACTTCCCACCTGGACTCTTGGCTCTGTCTCAAACAATCACCACTAACCCGAGAAGAAGAGGTAGAGAAAGGAGTGCTTGGGTCCCTGGTCAAAGGAGGAACCCTGGGCTTTCCTTCACTCTCCTTATCCAGGCCCTCACACGGACACGAGAACTGCATTTGTCAACTAACTTACTCAACTCCTGGGCCCTGGGTTATGTGTGAGGGGAGAGTGACACAGCATATACAGTGTCTAGCCTGGCAGCTTAACCTACTTCCCAACTACCTTTTTAGCCCTAACCGTTAAGCTTCCATCCTTCCCTGTCCAGTCCTTGGACATACCACTTCCTCCCTCAAGATTCTCCTTTTTTTTTTTTTTTTTTTTTTTCTGGAAGGGGTTGCGGGGAGGAGAACTCATGTAGTCTAGGCCAGCCTCAACCTCATTATGTAGCTGAAGATGACATTGAATTTCTGCTTCTGTGTCCACCTCCCCGGTACTGGGGTTACAAGCATGAGCCACAACACTCAAACTGACTTGTGAGACTGAACCCAGGGCTTCCTGCATACAAGGCAACAGCACTCTAGCAGCAGAGCTACCTCCCCAACCCAAGAAGCTCAGGAGGGCTTTGAACAGCTCAGCTGTCTTCCCTCTTAGCATTGAGCTATCCCACTCTCGTTGCTCTTGACAAATTTCATCTTCCTGCCAGCTCTCCAACCACATTCCACCAGTGAGGCCACCCAGATCCAACCATCTAGAGTCCCCGAGATATACGATGGCCTAGAACTTACTGTGTAGCTCAGTATCATGGTTTGAGTCTACAACATCCCCACAAACTCATTTTTTAAAATGTTTTTACTTATTCTTTGAGGTTTACATACTCATATACAATATACTTTGGCTGTATTCTTTCCCTCCCCCATATCTTTCTCTATTTCCTTTGTTCACCCAAATTCATGTTCTTTCTCTCTCTTCAAACAAAAGAAACACACACCCAAAATAACAACAACACCACAGAGTCCAGTTTGTGTTGCTAACCGCTCCTGGACACCACGGGGCCTGCCCTGGAGTGTAGCTGATACACTCAGTTTCGCTCCATTGAAGAAAACATATTTTCCTTCTCCCAGCAGTTATCAATTACAGATTGGTTAAGGGAGTCACTTCCCCATGTCCATGCTTGGATTTTGTCTGGCTTGAGTTTATGCAGGTCTTGTGCATGTTGTCCCAATCTCTGTGGTTTCATATAGGCACCAGGCCCGTTGGGTCTGGAAAATGTATTTCCTTGAAGACCTCCACTACCTCTGGCTCTAACCATCTCTACACAGGCTCTATTGCATAGATCCTTGGCAGGCTCACATTTTAAATGCACAGCTTGTGACATAGTTTTGCAGGTCTGTGTGTCTTGAGTGTGTGGAATCGGAAGGAGGAAGTAGGCCATTCAAGAAAGGTCTTTGACGTGTATGCTCACTACTGCTTCTGGCCTCCTTCCTCTGTGTCCTGGCCTGCTCCCTGTGAGCATCTGTAGTCACAAACTCCTGTCACAGCAGAATAACCCAGTCCTGTCTCCATGTTATTTCCACTATGATGGACTGAGACCCTCTGAAACCATGAGACAAAATAACTCTAGTCTTAAGTTATTTCTCTCATGTATATTGTCACACTGATGAGAAAAGATAACTAATAGACCTAGGCAGGATTCAAACTTGTGATCCTCCTGCCTCAGTCTTCCCAGTGCTGGGATTACAGACATGTGTCACCATACCTGGTGTTTGTTGTTGTGTTTTATTTCAAGATAGGATCTCGCTATGAAGTCTAGGCTGGCTTTGAACTCAAAGCCCTCTTGTTGCCTCAGCACCCTGGGTTCTGGGTTTACAGTAGGGCACCAATATCCCAAGCTGCAGACACTGTTTTCAATAGCTACGTTGTCGTCATTTGCTGCGGGCTACAGCACAATTTATCCAACCAGAGTCCTAGTGTTGGACAGTCAGGTTAGGAAAAGTGCAAGCATACATAAGAACAATAAAGGTGTTACTGAGGACCAGGCACTGACTGACAGGAGCGGTATCATTGGAATTGTGTGGGGTGGGGCTGAACTTCCACTGGATGTTCAGGTCATAAGCTAATAGAGAATATTGAGTATTGTGTGGCATGTCCAGTCAAGGACCAAAATTCAAAGTTGGGATTAGATGTGTACAGGGATAGAGTGTAAGGGTGCTTGGAATTGCAACAACCCTATGTCTGAATCCCTAGCATGGTACCAAAAATGTATGGTTTCTACTGAATTCACATCACCTCTGTACCAGAGATCTAAGTTAAGCTGTCATAAGCTAGTGACAGCTTACCTTAACAAATATTAGCTAATGGAAAATATGGGCTGGGAGTGGTGGCCCACACCTTTAACCCCAGCACTCAGGAGGCAGAGGCAGGCAGATCTCTGTGAGTTGGAGGTCAGCATGGTCTATGTATTGAGTTACAGTGCAGCCAGAGCTACATAGAGAGAGCCTGTCTAAAACCAAAAAAGGAAGAAAGAAAATGCTAGAGAGAGGTAGGAAGGTGGCTCAGTTGGTGGGCTGCTTTGCCTAGCAAAGGCAGAGCCTTGGATTTCGCCAGCATCACATAAACTAGATATGGTAGGTAACGCCTGTGACCCCAGCACTC
The DNA here is from genome assembly GCA_907164525.1 of Lophiomys imhausi. NCBI lineage: Eukaryota > Metazoa > Chordata > Mammalia > Rodentia > Muridae > Lophiomys > Lophiomys imhausi. Next base: position 2,032,494 of record CAJQZJ010032716.1, read on the forward strand.
TGGAGGTAGAGGCAGGACGATCAGAAGTTCAGGTTCGTCTTTGACTACATAGCAAACTGGAGGTAGATCTAGGCTGTCCTGTCTCAAAAATAAGAGAGAAAGTGCAGTTGGCCTAGTTAGAGATATGGGGGTTAGGGTGAGGGGGAACCTTCTTTGATAGTTCTATGAAGATTCGCTGGCTGTGGGATCTTCAAAGATTAGCTCTTTGAGGAACATAGTAGGATTGCATTGGAAGAGAGCCAATTGATACCAGGCAGGCCAGAAAATTAGAGTCCACTCTGACTTCCTAGCTCCTCGGTGTTGTGGGGTATTCACCAGAGAAGTCTGCTCAGACACAGATTTAAGCCAACAGAAAGTCTTTATAAGTTGGCTGGCCAGCTACACTGGTTTCAGGATCCCAATAAAGCCCCAAGCCTTTCTCAGGGTGAGTGGTTTTTTTAAATATTATTTATTTATTAATATTTAATTTTATGTACATTGCTGTTTTGCCTATATGTATATCTGTGTGAGGGTGTTGGAACTGGAGTTACAGATAGCTGTGAACTGCCATGTGGGTGCTGGGAATTGAACCCAAGTCCTCTGGAAGAACAGCCAGTGCTCTTAACCACTGAGCCACCTCTCCAGCCCTCAGGGTGAGCTTTTAAGCAGAAAAACCGTATCTTGGGTTGACATACTTCAGTTAAGAAGAACAGTTAGCCAGAAGTGGAACTACAAAAGCAAGAAGGCAAGGTTAGTATGTTTAGAAACCTTCCCAGAACTACGATGGATTGTTTTCATTCTGGTTGGTGGTGCTGTCTATGTGCTGAGTTCTATGGCCTAAATGGTACTTCCATCATGGAGTCAGTTGTGTTGTTTGTCTATTGCTATCAGGACTGAAAGAGAAAGTGGCCTGTGTCTTCAGATCCTATCCTAAGTGAGGCTACATCGAGGAGTGGGAAGGAAGAATGAAGGCAGGTCCAACAGCATCCAAGTAACGTCACCTCCAAACTTACCCCTAAATCTATCTATGACTCTTGAAAACACTGCTTCCGGCCAAAGTCAGATGCCAAAAGATCTTCTCCCTCTGCATGAAATTATCCGCCACCCACTTTCCTGCTGCTAGCTAACCATGATTAACTCCTGCGGCAGCCACAGGAACCATGCCTAATGAATTTCTAATGAACTCATTTGTTGTTAATGCAGTGTGTAATTCTGCAGGACACTCATTATGACTTAGCCTTGTTAAAGCCTCTAGTTATTGGGAACTATTATAGCTCTAAGCTCAGAAGCAAGGAAAAGAAATTATATAGAGTAGGCAGCTAAAATCATGGAAAGGACTGGACAAGTGGAAGATGCCAGGAAGTATCCTGGCCACTCCTATTTTTCTCTTTCTTTGGAGTACCTGAAGGTCAAAATGTTCTAAAGTCATTCAAAGGACCCTGTTGCCAGAAGATCCAACACACCCCACCTCCCTGCCTGCTGCTTAGGCCTGGATCTCTAACATAGAGAGGGATGCTTTTATATTTGAAGTTCTGTGTCTCCCACCACCCCTCCCCCCCCCCACCCCCGCTGAAAGGGGATGAACAGCACAGTCCACAGAGCAGTCAGTGATAGCTTATCTCATCTGATCATCAGAGCATACCATTTGCTGTCATTGAACCCGTTGATAGATAAGGAGGCTGAAGTTCCACAGAGGTGAGGTGACTGAGTTCCAGAACTCATACCCACTGGATTCTCTTTCCAGCTTTCTTCTCATTTCTTGCCAACTATGATCTTCATGTGTGTGTGACTTATACTTCCACATTAGAGGTTGGAGCCCTTTCTGATACTTTATCCATGTATTTTTCTTGCCTTGTATATTATTCTATTTTTCTATTACTATACCAAAATACCGGAGTCTAGGTAACTTAAAAAGAAAATAAATCTACTTTGCTCATAATTTTGGATTCTGAAACTTCAAATGTCATATCGAGTCTTGCAAGGGCTCCCTGACTACATCATGTTATGGCTAGTAGCCTGGGAGTACTTACGTGAGAGAGAGCTCAGATGGTATGGGGTAGTCTAGATTTATGAATGGTGGTACATGCCTGTAATCCCAGTATTTGGAAGGCTAAGACAGGACGATTCCCAAGAGTTCAGGTCACCTGGACTACACAATAATACCTATTTCTGAGGGCTGGTTTTTGATAGTCCAGGTAGAGTGATTGCCTGGTATATAATAAAGCCCTAGATGCATGGTGATACAGTCTTAAAATTCGAGCACTGGAAAGGTGCTTACTGGAGGATTGTGAGTTCTAGATCATCCCTGACTACAAAGGGCCAGCCTGTGTGACACCTGCCTCAAAAACAATCAAGCAAACAAAAGAGGCTTAAAACAGCATTAAAAAACATAATTTCCGGTTCTGCATGACGACAAAGTTGCCTATCATCTAGATTTGTATAGGGTGGACTAGGTCCCAGGTCTCAGCTTTCTTCTTCTTCTTCTTCTTCTTCTTCTTCTTCTTCTTCTTCTTCTTCTTCTTCTTCTTCTTTTCTTTTTTCTTTTTTTTTTTTTTTTAGTGTTTCAGTCTCTGTAAGCCTCTAGGGGCCTAGATTGGTTGGTTCTGTTGATCTTCATGTGCTGTTCTTGTCCCCCTCTGGGTCTCTCTATTCCTTCTCCCTCTCTTATATAGGGCTCCCAGAGTTCCACCTAATGTTTGACTGTGTGTCTCAGCCTTTGCTTTGTTCTGCTGCAGAGTGGAATTTCTCTTAAGATAGTTATGCTAAGTTCCTGTTCCTTTGGGTCTGTGGGTTATAGGATCGTTGTCCTGTACTATATGTCTAAAATCCAGTTATAAGTGAATACATGCCATATGTACCTTCTGGGTCTGGGTTAGCTCACTCAGGATGAGCTTTTCTAGTTCCATCCATTTGGTTGCAAATTGCATAATTTCCTTGTTTGTGATAGCTGAGTAGTACTCCATTGTATAAATGTACCACAGGTTTTTTTTTTTTTTTTGTTTTCTGTCCATTCTTTGGTTGAAGGTCATCTGAGTTGTTTCCAGTATTACAAATAAAGCTGCTATGAACATGGTTGATCTGATGTCCTTGTGGTTTGGTGAAGAATCTTTTGGGTATATGCCCAGGAGTGGTATGGCTGTGTCTTGCTAAGGAATTGTCATATAGATCCTTTAGCAAGTGGGAGGGTGGGCAGTTGCAGTGATGGACTTTGTTACCTTTTAGGGGGACACTTTACCTTAACTGAGCTGCCATGTCGCACCCCAGAACAAGAGTAAGCTCTCAGCCCTCATGTGACTGATGAACTGAGAGGGGCTGATATGTGGGGGCACTCCACACTGGAGGAGAAGGATAGATGTGAGAGGGAGTAGAGGGTGGGAGAGTGAGAATGGGAGGGAAGGAGGGAGGGGGCTGAGATCAAGATGTAACTTGAAATAATAAATAAATGGGGGGGAGACATCATTTCCCATGATTCTGTAGGTCAAGAATTTGATAAGGGTGTAGCTGAATGGTCAAGTGCACCGCATGGGTTTGATAACCAGCGCCTGGGCTAGCTTCACTTGGGTGTTCAGCATATGTTCTCCTCAGTATGGCTCCCCACTCTCTTTATGTGACTAGCCTGGGCTTCCTCCCGACACCTCTGTCTAGCTGGACTCACTCATAGGTGGTTCCCATCCCGTCTTCTTCAAGCACGGGTGCAGAAATGTCAGAGCATTGTTTCAACCACAAATACTCAAGAGAAAGATAATAGATTTTTCTTCTTGACAGATGGTGGGGGAAGAAACAAGACTTGCTGGCAGCCACCTTTGGAAACTGCCACGGCAGGAATTTGTACTGAACATCAGGGTGGCTGTGTGAGCACACCGTGTGTGTCTGAAAGTGTGTGCTGAATGGGAGATGTGTGTGTGGGTTTGTGCATGAGTGAAGAGTCCCATCAGCCTGTACGCATTAGGAGATGTGCACACACAGGTCTCTCTGATGTCCTGAGCTACAGCCTGGCTATCCCATGAGGAAAAAGGAAATGAGTGCAAGCGTTGTTGGGGACTTTCACAGGGCTGACTGTCATTATCAGAGTCTATCTTGATTAGGATGCCTGATTCGGGTCTTAGATGATGTAACAAACTAATCACTCCTGGGATCTTGTCCTTCACTGGGAAGCCTTGGGTCTTCCGCCAAGCGGAAGACCCTGCCCTTCTCACACCTATCGAAACCACCCTGCCAGCAGTAAAGAAGTAGAAGTCCACACCTCTTTCATTCCCTAAAAATCTTCCAGGCCTGGCAGCCAGTGCTAAAGCATGGCCACTGTCACTCCCTTCCTTCCGGCCCCCACCCTTCCCCACCCATGGAGCTGTAAAGCTCCTGAAGGCTTCCTCTCACAGAGCAGGAAGCCAGAGCTCAAGGCTGCTAGCAGGGTGAGGCCTCCTGCCTGGGGAAGGCTTCTCCTTCATTCATCACAATGTGTTCCGGAAGAAGGAAACACAGTGGTACCGGGTGTTGTGCTGCAGGCCTGTAACCCAAATAATCAGGAGGTCGAGCAGAAGGATCACAGGTCTGAAGCCCGCTTGGTCTACATAATGAGAGACCATGTCTGAAGTTGGGAAGGAGAGGTCAAAAAGGGAATGCCACTACAGATAAGAGCGCTTACCACCAAGCTTGATGACCTGAGTTCAATCCGCAGGACCCATGTGGTGGGAGGAGAGAACAGACTTCCACAAGTTGTCTCTGACCTCATGCATGTGCGCACACACACACACACACACACACACACACACACACACCAAACACATACGTATACACATACACACACCACACACACACATATACACATGTACACACATGCACACACATATACACATAAACACACACCAGACATACACACACCACACACACTCACACATACATATACACACACCACACACATTTTTGGTTTTGTTTTTTCTTTTTTGTTTTGAGACAGGGTTTCTCTGTGTAACAGCTCTGGCTGTCCTGGAACTCACTTTGTAGACCAGGCTATCCACAAACTCACAGTTATGCCTTTGCTGGAGATTCAAGGCACGTGCCACCATACCCAGCTCACACTAAATTTAAAGAAAAAAAATTTTTTTTGTTTTGTTTTGTTTTTTGAGGCAGATTTCTTTTGTATCCCTGGCTGTCCTGGACTTGCTTTATAGATCAGGCTGGCCTCAAACTCACAGAGATCTGCCTGCCTCTGCCTCCTGAGTGCTGGGATCAAAGGTGTGCGCCATCATGACCAGATAATTTTTTTAATTAAAAAAAAATTTTCGGGCCGGAGAGATGGCTCAGCGGTTAAGAGCACTGGCTGCTCTTCCAGAGGTCATGCCTTCATGAGTTCAATTCCCAGCAACCACATGGTGGCTCACAACCATCCATAATGAAATCTGGTGCCCTCTTCTGGCCTGCAGATATACCTGCAGACAGAACACTGTATACATAATAAATAAATCTTTAAAAAAAAAAATTTTCAGGGGTAGGAAAAGAGAAGGTTCGGCAGTTAGAGTACTTGTTCTTGCAGAGGACTCAGATTCAATTCCCATCACCCACATGGGGGCTCAGAACTGACTGTGACTCCAGCTTTAGGTGATCCAATGTCCTCTTCTGACCTTCTTGGGCACCAAACGCACTTGAGGCAAAACATTTATACATAAAATTAAAATGGGTGAATCTAATTTTTTTTTTTTTTGGTTTTTTTTTCGAGACAGGGTTTCTCTGAATATCTCTGGCTGTCCTGGACTCGCTTTGTAGACCAGGCTGGCCTCGAACTCACAAAGATCCGCCTGCCTCTGCCTCCCAAGTGCTGGGATTAAAGGCGTGCGCCACCACCGCCCGGCTAGTGAATCTAATTTTTAAAATCATTAATTAAAAGGGAATGGGGAAGAAGATAAAAGAGTAAGAGAGGAGAGAGAAGAAAAGAAAAAGAAAGCCAAGCATGGCTGTGCTGATGCATGCTTGTAGTTACAGCACTTGGGAGGCTAAGGCAGGAAGATCACCCTAAGTTCAAGGCCATCCCTGGCTACACAATGACTTCTTATATTTAGGAAACAAACTGAATGAAAATAGGAGAAGAGAAGAGAGGAAAGAGGGAAGTAGAGGTACAATGGCAATTGGGGGCAGTAGAGTAGGGACTTGATCCTGGAGGATCGATTTTAAGTGTGTATGTGTGTGTGTGTCTGTGTGTGTACACATGTATGAGAAAAGAGGGGATTTATTTTTATTTGTGAGACAGGGTCTCATGTAGCCCAGGCTGGCATCAAACTTTCTATGTAGCTAAGGCTGGCCTTGGTCCACCTCCTTAGTACTAGGGTTACAGGTATGCACCACCATGCCAGACTTTGATTATTCTGTTATATGAGTAAAATGGCAGCTGGAAATGTCATGTGTCGTTTTCTTTCCCATCTGTGAGAGTCTATCTACAGGATCAATCCCCTTAAGTGAAGCAGTTAGGTCAAAGATCACTGGCAGAGCTTCCTTTGTGAGGGTTCCACCAGCCATTCCCCCCCTACCCCCCAGCAGTGTTTGAAACCTCTTCCTTCTTTCCACCGGAGCTGGGTTTGAGGGGATATCAGGTACAGCCAGAATGAAGAGCAGCACCTTTCCAAGTGAAGTCTAGGCACAAATACAGGTAACACCCCAGGACAGGAGTTCCTGTGGCTTTGGTAGACACAGAGACCCCCCCCTCAAAGGAAGAGCCCAATCGGGGGGGTGGTGGCATTCTGTTTCCTGTGCCATCTGTCCACAAGGAAGAGTTTCTGCCTGAGAGTTCAATGATGGGTATATGGGGTCCCAGTTCTGATACCTCAGCTGGGCAGGAGGCCAATGCTGAGCTCTCAGCATTGAGCTCAGAGGCTAAGCAACCTGTGCAAAGCTCATTTAACAGCAGGATTTGAACTCAATTAACACCATATGTCACTTTGGGGCTGGACCCTCAGTTTATCCCTCAGTGAGGTAAAGCAGTCTTATTTTCCCTCAGCTTTCCATCTCAGAAAGTGAGGTGTGTTGGGTGCCTGCTCAGTCTGGCAGCCAACTGGCTATGGGTAAGTGGGTAGAAATGTGGAACACCCCCCACCACCGTTAAGAATATCGAGTCTCTCTTCAGCATCTCCTAGGCAGGCCTCTAAGGAAGCATCATGGTTTTCTGGCTTTGGGGGATCTCCAGTTAAGCTGTGAGCTCCCTGGTGGGCAGAGAGATCCCACTGTGACATGTCCCTGTCCTTCGGTGTCTCACACTGGGGCTGATCACAGGATTGGGCCAACCGGTATGTGTTGATAGAGATTGAAGAGAAGGGTTGACAATAAAGTAGGAGAGGAAAAACCCTGGAGGGAGAAGAGTGAGGAAGACTGAGAAACAGCAAGGAACAGAGAGGAGAGGAAGAAAGAAGGTCTCAGAAACAAAGACAGCACTCCTGCCAGGCAGCTGGTGGCCCTGGAGACACATGCTGTGCATTGGAGTGCCCTCTAGTGGTCACACTCAAATAGCCTGGCCATGGGTGGGGCTTGTCTGGTGGGCTGGGATGCTACCTGCTGCTTTCTAAGAGAGGACCGTGTACTACCCTAGACAGGTCAGTCTGGTAATAGCAACAACCAGATCCCCCCCAAAGAACCACAGAGATAGCTAGAAGGAGGCAAGTACTCTTCTCAGCGTCACATGGAAAGGTGTGAAGAGTCCCCAAGCATCCGTGACCTGGGACACCTTTTCATTTGCCAGGTGTGTTGGTTCAGATCAGTAATCCCAGAATTCAGGAGGTAGGGGCAGGAGGATCTGTAGTTCAAGGTTGCCTTGGCTATATACTGAGTTTGAGGCCAGACTGGGCTAAAGAAACTGTCTCAAAAAAAAAAAAAAGTGATGTACACCTGTAATCTCAGCACTTATGAGGTAGAGGCAAGAAGATTAGTTCACGGCTAAATAGCAAGAGTCTGATCATGACACCAAAAGGCTGGGGATGGCTCTCAGTAGTGGATTACTTGCTGAGCATGCCCGGGGTCTACCTCGGTCCCCAGGAAGGAGGAAGAGTATACAATGGGTGATGCACAAATACTTGAAAAGGTCATCTTCAGTTTGGGAGGGAAGGGGAAGACCTGGTCTGATAAGGAATGTTGTGTAGACTCCATATGGGGAGGGTGCAGATGGGGACTAGCGGAGGGGTTTCAGGCAAAGGTTTGGCTCTTACAGAAGCTGGGCACTGGGAGTGTAGCATACTGAGCACATGGATGAATGGGAGGACAGTGTGTGTGCTTGAAGCTTGATGGCAAAAGAGAAATGAGATTAGCTGCAGTGAGAGAGGCCCGTGGACTGTGCGTGGACAGGGCTTTGCATTTGCTGCTGAGGACCACCAAGTCAGTTATCAGACATCTTTGAGCACGGGGATGTCTTGAGAAGATTTGCACTGGCCAATTTATTGACCGACTTGGGTTTCACATATAGCCCTGGTTGGCCTGGAACTCACTATGTAGACCAGGCTGACCTTGAACTTCAGGACCTTCCTGCCTCTATCTCCTGGGAGCTGGGATTTAAAGGCATGCACCACCACCACCACCCAGCTTTATTTGTTACTCTTAAAGACTTACTTGTTAACTAATATATAAAAAATAAATAAAAAATGAAAATTAAAAATAAGAAGTCTAAGCCGGGCGGTGGTGGCGCACGCCTTTAATCCCAGCACTTGGGAGGCAGAGGCAGGCGGATCTTTGTGAGTTCGAGGCCAGCCTGGTCTACAAAGTGAGTCCAGGACAGCCAGGGCTACACAGAGAAACCCTGTCTCGAAAAACCAAAAAAAAAAAAAAAAATAAGAAGTCTATGTCCAAGTTCCCTTTGGTGTGTTAGTTGTAGTATTGATACCTTCTACTATGTAGCTAAAATCCTACTATAAGTGAATAGATGCCATATGTGTCCTTCTGAGTCTGGGTTAGTTCACTCAGGATGAGCTTTTCTAGTTCCATCCATTTGGCTGCAAATTGCATAATTTCATTGTTTCTGATAGCTGAATAATATTCCATTGTGTAGATGTACCACAGTTTTTTAACCCATTCTTCGGTTGAGGGACATCTGGGTTGTTTTTTTTATATATTAGTTATATTTTTTTTCTATTTTTTAGTCTTTTTTATCTATTATATGCTTATTGGTTTGTTTGTTTACTAGTTCTCTCTCCCAGGCAACGAGACACTTTTCACTGATGGTACTGCTTCATAGATCCCCAATGAATGAAGAGGCTCTTGGCCCTCATACGACTTCTCAACTGAGATGAGGGACTGTTATATAGGGACACCCCACCCCAGAGAAATGGGATGGAAGGGTTAGGAGGTAAAGAAAAAAAATGAAATGTGATGTTTCGGCCTTTTACTACTAATTGTCATAAACTGTTTAGGGTAATTAAGAAATGCAAATTAATGGTTATGCAAGCTGGTGATTCAGTTAGGTACTATGACAGCCTATTATAGTTACTTTCTAAGCTAATCAGAAATAAACCGGCAAGAGACAAGCAACATCTGCTTACCCTAATATAAGAGATAGATAGGGCCTCTTCAAAAACCTCAAGAGATCTGCAGAATATGGCATTCAAAGATGTTTTCGTAACTTTAGATTTTTTTATATCAAGACATATCAACTCCTGACAGCACCCCCTATTCTCCTCCAAGTAGAAGATGAGCATCGAAGAATCTCCAGTAGGAGATGATTGAATTAGTCGCAAGCCTATCTCTTGGTAGGAAAAGCCCCTTGCTCCAACTGTAGACAGAATGCTGTCCAAAAAGGACAAAACCTGGAAGCAGGTAAGTCAACAGCCTAGCTCTGCCAAGACAGGGTGGGTAAGTCCTTCATAACCCCTGCTCTACAATCAATGTCTGTCAGAGAAGCGGGGCTAAACGACTGAAGAGCGATGCTGTAATGTATGGAGAGAAAATGGGAACTGTTCAGGCAGCAACTGGTATGTCATTTCTTAGTTTGGGAAGCTGCAGGCCCTGTACTTCCTATAAAATCAGATATATTTATCCCTCTCAGGTCTCTGAGGTGATTGAAGAACAGATAAAGTCTCATAATTAAATTTTGAGTTGTTTAGGAGTCAAGAGAGTGTTATACATCTAAGAAGATACTTTTAAAATTGTGTTGCAATTAGTATGAATGTTGAGTCAGATATAGACCTTTGTATTCATGGAGATGTTTAGATAGTAGAATGTTAAAGTCAGGTAACAAATACATATGGACTGGTCATTGGGAATGTACGTTAAGCCATATAACCCTCATAACTGTGGCCTAATTACCTCTGTTGTACTGTATTGTATTTATTATTATAAGAGAAAGAACCATTTGTTGGACTGAAAGGGGAAACTGTAGGGGGAAATATGATATACCTTAAACTTAAAAGAAAAAAAAAAGGGAAGAGGATGGGGGGTTGAGGGTGGGAGGGTGGGACTGGAGGGGGAATAGGGAGGGGACTGCAATTGAGATGTAACTTGAAGAAATAAAAAATAAAGAAAAAAAAGACTTACTTGTTACTTATTTTTTGGCTGTACTCAAACTTAGAAGTAGAAACTCTCAGTGCGGACAGTCTACATCGCTTGACAATCTGTTCCTAGCATTTTTCTTTGGCTTCCTTCATTCTCTTAGCCAAAAGTTTAGCATATTCTTCAGTAACATTTTTCTTAGTGTGTTTTTTCTTTGAAGCAATAGGTCACCATTTGTTGTTGTAGGACATGTGGAGTACAAGACACTGAATCCTGGGCTTCTTCCCTTCTTTCTTTAAGGGCTTGCTGATTAACATTATTTCGGACCTCATTCTCTAGAGAGATTGAAAAGCTTTTTGGATTCTGCTAGCTCTTCTGATCCTCAACCACTGAGGCACAGCATTATCTGTCAGTCTGGTAACATCCTTCTCTCCTTTTTTACAACAAACCAAGTTGAGAACCCTCAGACTGGCATCTATAATGCATCCCAAACAGACTTACAGTTCTCCTTCCTCTATAACAACAATGCCCCTGACTGAGCGGTAGGCACACTCTTCATAGGTCAAGACACCTTGCTTCATGAGAAAACCTTGTTTGTGGTTCTCACCACTGGATTGGACCGCATAACCTATCAACTCTTCACCCAGAGCGCCAACAGCTACTTCTGTAGCCCTGCGCTTAGTACCAAGCTGATGGTCACCATGTCACCATCCACTTCAGTCTGTTCCTCACAGCTGGTATCTGGGAACGGGATATTCAGTTTCATCTTAACACAGCTGATCACCTAGGAGGTGCGTGTGTGGGGGGGGGAGCTGATTTTCATTTGTAACAGATTCTTCCATCGCTTTATGGAAAATAAAGGCTATGATGAGTGAGGGTGGAAGCAGGAAAACCAGTGAGGGTCTGTGATCAGGAGTCAAATCTTAAAGAATTTTTTTTTTTTAGAAAGAGTTTACTTTGGCTCACTAGATATAGTCTATCATGGAGAGGAAGTGTGGCAGTAGGAGCTTGAGGGTGAGACAAGGGGCTACATTGTGTCTGAAGAGAGATGAATGCTGATGCTCCCTAAAGAATTTAAAAAGCAAGGTGGAAGGGACCTGCAGGGGAGCATCCGGATGCAGGGGAGCACAGAACCAACTAGGTGTTTTCCATTCCTACTTGCAGCTGGGTGGGGAGCTCATTCAGCATCTCCCAGGTCGGTAGGAGGAGGAGAAAGGTTCCAAGACTCCGGCAGGAGGGAATGGAGGCCCACAATACTACATCTTTCATGTGTTCAGAACATGGAGACTCAGGGGTCTTAGGAATCTGGGGCCTCATACAGCATTTCCTTTGTGTGCAAACCCCCTCCCACCTCCACCCCTCTCTCTCCTCTTCCTCCTCTTTCTATGCTTCCCTCTGCAGTTCCTTCCCCTTTTCTCCCCTAACACACACACACACACACACACACACACACACACACACACACACCACACACACACACACACACACACTCAGGCAGGAGTTATCAGGAGGAAGGCAGCTGGAGGACCTGCTGTCTCCATGCAGCATCTGAAGCTCTCTACTGCATCTCTCATGGCTTACTGCAGAGCTCCTCCCCAATCCACAGTTCACGATGGGAGGCCAGTTTTTCTCCCTGGGACCTCTGGCAATTTCTGGAAGCATTTGTAGTTGTCATATTGAGAAGCAATAGGTCTGGCATCGAATGGGGCTGTGGGCATCATGCCTTCACTGGGCAGCCCCCCAGGACACAGAATGTCAACAATGCTCAGCTGTCTCAGCTGGCGGGGTGGGGTGGGGGGGCTGAGCTGTATTCTCTTGAGGCTCTCCTGTCAGCATGTGGCCATTTCTCAATGGGAACTGTGTGTCCGTGCTGTCTTTACACTGTCCTGTCCATTGTGGAGTAGGCAGAGGTATTTTTCCCAAGTTCCCCACGGGCAGGGAGACGGGTGGAGGGTGGATTTGAAAAGTTTGTGCTTTAGGTGGTCTCTCTAGTGAAGGAGCTTTTGGAGTTTGCGTCACTGCTCTGAGCAAAGGAACATGCTGTTTCAAGCCACGCCACGTATGTCTTCCTGGTACATGCAGCATGCACAGAAGATAAGAACTTCCTGGGCTGAGCTGAGGCAGTGTGTGGGGGGCCTCTGAGACCATCCGTGCACCCCAGCAGGGCCACTCCACAAGGCTGGGTAGCTGAGCACTAGGGAGGGACGCCACTCCTATAGGCTACCTTATTGGGCTGGTGAGGATTAGGCTGGAAGAACCATCGGGTTTTGCTTGGGTGTGAACACATATTGCTTAGCGTACGTCTTTGCTTGTTTTCTGTTGCTGTGTAAAAAAAAAAAAAAAATGCCGACTGAAGCCATCTCTAAGGAAGAAAGGGGTTTATTTGGTTTTCAGGGTATCATCCATCTGAGAAGCTCGGGTAGGAACCTGGAGGCAGGACCTGAAGCAGAGGCCATGGAGGAGTGTGGCTTACTGGCTTGTTCCTCATGGTTTAGTCATCCTGCTTTTTGATACACCTAAGGCCCTCCTGCCCAGTGTGGCACTGCCCACAGTGGGTTATGGCATAACACATCAATCGTTAATCAAGAAAATGCCCCTCATAGGCTTGCCTAAAGGCCAATCTGATGGAGGCACTTACTCGGCTGAGGTTCTGTCTTTCAGGGTGACGCTAGCTCGTGTCAACGTGACAAAAAGCAAACAAACAAGAAACCAAAACCAAATGAAACAATCAAAAAACTCACTAAACCAGCACAGCAGACAAGGTTCCAAAGATAATGTGGTCTGCAGGGAGAAGTATTCTAATGGCTGTGAGTGTGTAGCGTCTGGCTTCATTCACTACCCTAAGACACAATAGGAAATAAAATTTGACAAGATGGCTTGCCCCTCCCCACACCTTGCAACTCAATGGTGACTCACAAATGAAACCATCAATCCCTTGCTGGAAAAACAAAAAAGAAAACGCCCACTATGGTGGTACATATATATATACTTTATATATATGTATATATATACTTTATATATTATATATGTATATATACTTTATATATATTATATATGTATATATATATTTTATATATATGTATATATGTATGTATGTATGTATGTATGTATATTTTCAGAACCTTAGAAGCTGAGATAGGGGTTGCAGTGAGTTAAAAGGGAGCTTGTGCTAAACTGTGTCCCCAAAACAACACAAGAGGTGCCTATCTATGCTGGTTGCCCCAGGAAAATATCCAACCACCCATGGTCTCTTTCCCCAGAGCACTGCCTGGTTTTCCTTTGGGTTCTCCTGTTATTCATCTTAACCTCATCTTGCATGGCTTCTTGTCTGAACAGAGAGGATCTGAAGTTGACTTCTTTTTTTCCCCTGCCTTCTCATTCCTCCTAGGTAAGTTCTGGGTAGCTCAGTGGTCTCTTGCCTAAGAAGCACATGGTTCTGGGTGCGATCGATCCACAGCACAATTGGTAAAATAATAGGATAAATAAGAGTAGAGTGGGATATATGGTGGTGCACACCTGTAATCCCAGCCTTTAGGAGGTGGAGGCAGGAGGATCAGCAGCTCCAGGTCATCCTCAGTCTTAGACTGAGTTAGAGGTCAGCCTGTGCTATGTGAGATCCAAACCTAAACCATCAAAAGGAAGCATAGTAGTAATAATAATACACAGTAATTTGGGGACTAGAACAGACCATGGGGGTCTAGAGGGCGGTGACCTTACATGTTGCACCCTATGGAGACATCTTTCTGTCTAGCCTGATCCTCACTTTTCCTCAAGCCCATTGGTACCTCACATAGTTTAACCAACAGGACCAGTAGAGGCCCTGGAACAGCAGACAGGAGGGCCCGTGTGTAGCACTGATTGTAGTTCTCTGTGTATAGACTCCCCCAGATGTTCAAGTGCCTAGGCTCTTCCACTATGGAGTGAACTATGCAACCCAGTTCCCTCTGACTGTACACACTCCTGATCCCCTATCTGGGATGCTGAGCGAGGGGGAATTGGTCTCTGTGGTTTTCCCAAGCCTGGAGACGTAGGTGGCAGGCCTCCCTTTGGTGAACACAAACAGGAGGCCATCCTAGGGCACTTCTTCAGCACCTGCTCTGTTCTATGGGGAGGAAAAAGAGGAGGAGGAGGAGGAGGAGGAGGAGGAGGAGGAGGAGGAGGAGGAGGAGGAGGAGGAGGAGGAGGTGAAACTTCCCCTTTTATGCTTCCTGAAATGTGCACCATCAGCAGACTATTTAAGAAAAAATTAAAAGTAACAAGAAAAAGGATCACTATGAGGCTTGGTACATAAACCCTTAGATGAGGAGGTAGCCAGGCCAGCAAACACACAGAGTGGGCTAGGACGAGCAGAAGGCTCTCTGCTTCTCATGTGTTTGTCCTGACCTCAAATGCACATTTGTTCATTCAGTCACATATACTCAACTAAACTATGTGTTTAGTTACACTGGGCCTAGTCAGCACCCTGCTTTTCCAAGGAAGTTGGGGTGCCAAGGAGGATGGTATTCTGGCCAGTAGAGTCCTGGCTGAGACAGGGGACCAAGAATGCATGGAGAGTTCTCATGGGACTCAGGAGCTTTGTGGGTGCTGCCACAGCCACCCCTCTGCACCCAGACTATCTTTCAGCAGAATCTGGGCCCCTAAACCATGTCTGGCCTTATTGTTTGTGATTGTCACCACTGTTTCTCAGTCCAGTACTGATTATATGTCCCTGTTGCTGGCCTACTGGCTCAGTTGGAGGCATACTATAGGACAAAATGCCTACTGGATGATTCTGTGCCAAGTTTACAATCTGTCACGGAAAGAACAGAGGCAGGGGACATTAGACGTATGTTCAGCTCTGTAACAGCCACTCACAGACTGTCCAGATGCGGGAGATCCGGGGAGCAGCTGGCAGATGGAAGGGAAACGGTGTGTGCTGGAGAACTCTGGAAATGGGGTGACTGTTGAGAACATGGCAAAACAGGATGTAGGCTAGGAGGGCAGGTGGGAGTGACCAGGAAAACCTAGTTGGGAAGGTGTCTGGGGCTATTATCCAAGTGAAGAACTGCAGAGAGTACAAAGGATCAAAGTAAAGAGGAGGAGATCTGACTCTTTGGGGGAGTTAGAGGAACAGAAAGGACAGGACTGAGGCAAGAGATGGGCAAGGTTTAGGTAACACTGAGTCATAAGGTGCATTTTGAATTTGCTTTCAAATCACCCAGGAAAGCGGGATTCAGTGGTGTGTGGCTGTAAGCTCCATTCTTGGGAGGCTGAGGCCATCTTGGATGTCTCAATTTGCTTTCTGTCTTATTGTGACAAACCCTGACCCAAAACCACCTCGGGGAGAAGGGCTTATGTTATCTTACAGCTTCCAGGCCACCTTGAAGGGAAGTCAGGGCAGGAACTCAAGAAGAACCTGGAGACAGGAACTGAAGCAGAAGCACAGAGGAACATTGCTTACTGGCTAGCTCCTCTCTGTAACCCAGGACCACCTGCTCACGGGTGGCACCATCCAAAGTGGGCTGGGCCTCCCACATCAATCATTAAATGAGAAAAAGCCTCCCGCAGGCTTGATTACAGGCAAATCTGACTGGGGTGGGGATGGGTATTTTCTCAACTGAGGTCTTCTCAGATGACTCTAGTTTGTGTCACAGTGATGAACCATTAACCAACACATCGGGCTACACAGTGAGTTCAAAGTCTAAACTACAAACTAAGACCCTAGCTCAAAACAAAGCAAAAACAAACCAGGGCTGGGAGAGCTGGCTCAGTGGTTAAGAGCACTGGCTGCTCTTCCTAGAGGACCCGGGTTCAATTCCCATCACCCACATGATGGCTCACAACAGGATGTAACTTCGGTTCCAGAGGATACATCCTTATTCTGGCCTCCACAGGTACCAGATACACAGGTGGTTCACAGGCACCTATACAAATAAAATTTTAAAATTAAAAAAAATAATAAAATAAAATAAAAAATGCTGTCAAAATAGAGGAAAGGAAAAAAAAAAAATAGAGGAAAGGTACTTGTTTTTAAGCCAGATGACCTGAGTTACTTCTCAGGGACTCACATAATGGAGAGAGGGAACTGATTCCCGACTTCCACATGCATGTTGTGGCATGCATCAATCATATACACATACACAAATACATGAATAAATGTTTTTAAATGCTGTAAACAAACTGTTACTTGGGCCCCTGTAAGCAACCCTAGTAAAATTATTGGCCACAAAAAAATGGAAAATGACATTAAAAAAAAAAAACAGAAGGAGGCTTAATTGAGAAGAACATAGGAAGCACTATGCGTGAAGAGGAGAAAGGAGGATAAAGCAATGAGTGAATATGATCAAAATGCAACATGCACATATGAAAATGTCATGTGAAACCCAATGTCTGTTGCATGAATTATTAATAATTATTATTGATTACTAAGGCAGAGGTGATATTCTTTTACCCACCCACTTATACATAAACATGCAGAGACCTGTTAGAATTATAATATAGCCTAAGCACTGGGGCTAGGCAGATTCTATCCCTCTAAGCTAACCGCCCCCACCCCCTGCTAAAACCCCCATAATTACTTGCACATTTCCATTGAGGTGCTTCTCTCCATGCCTTGCTGATCTTCAGAGCCAGCCCCTCATGGCCCTGTGCAAGTCTACTTTACCTAACCAATATACTCTCTCTTCCTCCTCCTTCCTCTCTCTCTTCCTCCTGGTGGCTTCCCTGAACCCAAAAGCCCATGAACCTTGGTTCTGATCTCTTCTTGCCTATAAAATGGGGCTACACCATTTTTCAATCTCATTTATCCAAGATGACTGAGGTAGAGCGTAGTAGGACTAATACAAATGGTTGACTCATCATAAGAGCTAAGAAACGGGGCAAACCTGTCTGTAATCCCAGTACTCAGAAGGTTGAGGCCGGTGGACTGCCACCAAGTCAAGGCCAGCATAGACTACATGGCAAGACCCCATTTTGAAAAACAAAAACAGAAAAAAGAAAAGGGGTAAATGTGGGACCTGGGTTATCATGCTATCCCCTAAATTTTCCTATTCTGCTGAGGATATACAACAGCAAAAACTAGCAACAAAATAGCATTGTGCACCCAACCCAGCTGTTGCCAGACCTCATCCCTCCCGTTATACCTGTGGGATATCAGTGTCTTTGGATGGTGATTTTGCTGCCTATTTTTGCTTGCTTGCTTATATGTGTGAAAGAGTCTCACAGAGTCCAGGCTGGCCTCAAACTCCCTGAGTACCTGAGCATGACTTTGAACTCTTGATCTTCCTTCATTCCCCTGGAATCTACGATTACAGGCAGGCACCACCAGCTAGCTGTCAGCCTCCTGGTTGTTAGCATCTTTTAGATAACCCGTTCCAGGAAGGCTAAGGGACCAGCCCAGCAGTCCACAGCACAAAACCATGTTTCTGTCTTAGTACAGCCTGGTAGCTAGGAGTGGTTTTTAAGGTTTTAGATGGATGGGAAAATTAAAAAATAAAAACAAAACTAAATTTTGTTGTTTTTTTTTTAAGTAAAATTTCTTGACACTTTAGGAGCATTTGAGGAATCTCAGAAGGCATTGCCAGGTGCAGTGAAGCCCACTGTAATCCTAGGACTTGAGGAGTAGAGGCAGGATTGGTAGTTAAAGGTCAGCCTTGGCTGTGTGAGACCACTCTCAAAAAGTCTAAATTAAGGCGCCTGGGAGTTGGGGGTTGGAAAGAAGGGTCAGTGCCTAAAAGTACTCTGTCCTGTTCCAGAGGACTCTGGTCCAATTCCCAAGACTCACATGGCTGCTTACAACTGCTTCAGGGGATTTGACACCCTCTCCTGGCCTCGGTGGGCACTGATTGTATGTGGTGCCATAGGCATACATGCAGGCGAAAGATAAGATAAAATAAAACTAGATAAAATAAAATATTTTAAAATTAAGGGGCTAAAGAGATGACTCAGCAGTTAAGAGAATTTGTTGTTCTTGCAGAGGACCCAGATTCAGTTCCAAATACCATATGGTGTCGCACAACCATCTGTAATTCCAGTTCCCGAAGATCTGATGTCCTCTTCTGACCTGCATGGGCACCAAGCACACATGTGGTGGACATACATACATACATGCAAACAAAACCCTCATATAACATACAATAAATCTAAAAAAAATTTTTTAAGTCACAATTAAAAAAATATTTAGTTGTAGCTTCCATAGACAAAGTTTTGTGGGCCACATCCACATTTACTCATTTATATCGTACCCAACTGCTTTTGTATAATGGCAAAACTGTGTCATCATGAAGAGACCTTGAACAAGAAAAGCCCAAAAATTTCTTCTCCAGCCTCTGAGAGCAAAGGGGTGAGTGAGGACCTCTACCTGAAACCATACCTGCCCACGATAAGAAGAATGTCTGAGATGACCCGGGTCCACCCGAGGCTCTGGACTAGGGAAGTCTCTAAGGTAGACCAGCAAGGACATGACAGGCTCCCTTCCACTGGGAGGGACCTTGGAGGAACTCAAGCTCAGTTCTGCCCTCTCCCTTTAAATAAGAACAGCTTAGTCTAGTCAGGGACAGCATGTCAGAGGCCACCCAGAAGGGGGAGGACACCAGGAGTTCACGCTACCTCCCTCTAAGCTGGGGAGACACAGACCTAAGCTGGGAGTCCTACTGTGCAGTAGGGCTGTGCTCGGACCCCAACAGCCGCCTTTGTTCAGCTGTGGTTTCTCCATAGGGGAAGGGGGGGAAGGGGAGGAGCCTGCAAACCGGCCCGCCTCCCTTCATTCTTAAACTCTTGGCACTTTGTCGCTGGAGCTGAAAAGCCCTGGGTTTCCGCAGTCAGCCTGTTACCTGGAAACAGGAATTTGCAGAGACTTTTTTTTTTTCTTCTTCAAAGCATACTCTGCTTTCCGGGGCTCTGGAGCAACGTTTGATCTGCTTTGGGTAGATTAAAAAAAAAAAGCAGAGAAACAGCTGGAGGGCAACCCTGGACACACTCCCGGCTGCTTTCCTCATCTTCACCCTGGCTTCCCACCTTCCGGGACCCAGCAGAATCCAGGCTGTTTCCTTCTTGAGTGAATGCAGAGCGCTATCCTCCAGAGGAGTTATGGAGGCTGCCTCCCTGGAGCCTGTGGAGATAGATGGAGAAGCCTAGTGCTGGTTCTCTGGTTTGTAATATCAGCACTCCAGCCTGGTCTACATACTGAATTCCAGGCTACCCAGTAAGACATTGCCTCAGAAGAAAACAAAACAAAAACTGAGAACTGTTTTTAAGGGAGTGGTTGGGAGCTGGTTCCCTCAAGGCTCCCACATTCCTCAGCAACCCCATCTAAATCTGAATACTGGCTCCACCTTTGCAAACCATCCTTCCAGGATCCTTCAGGGGCTCATAGATCCTCAGTAGATACCTCCTGGATCCTCCCATCCCTCTACTTGGATCCTCCTCTCCCCTTTCTTCTCCGAACCCCATGCCACTCTCCTCATTCCCAGGTCTTTTCAAAGGAAACAAGCTTGTTTCCTACGCCAGGAACATTATACTCTTTGTCCCTCTACTTGGGAAGCTCAATGTCACTTTCTTTGTGCCCAAGGGAACCACTTTATTTCATTGTCATAAAAAAATAAAAAAAAAATTTAAAAGGGACAGAGACACTGCTGCGCTCCAGATCAGCGATTGAAAAGTCTCTGGTGTAGGGCTGGAGAGATGGCTCAGCGGTTAAGAGCACTGAAAAGTCTCTGGTGTGTCTAACGCGTGCTCAGAACCAAGAGCCCGCAGCCTCTAGGGCAGTTCCAGACCTTAACCCTGTCCTTGCCTTTTAAAGGTCAAGGCTCTACCCATCAGCAATCCCAGCTGCCTCGTGTTCCTGATGCAGCCTGATAACGTTTTGCTTACCGCCCTCTCTTGACTATGTCAGATAAACAAACACACACAATAGGTGCTGCTGCCGCGTGTGAGGCAGATCAGAGGCACCCCATTCTACTTAGGTCCCTGGGATATCTACTAAGCACGGTCAGATGCTCTTGAGAATGTTAGCTTCAAGTCCTTATCCTAAATACCCTATGATTTTGTTGTTTCTGTGAATGAGCCATACCTCTGGATGTAAGCTGTTCAGGCTTTAGAATGGTAGCTGTGCAACCTAGTATTTCGTTAACTTGACATAGCTAGAGTTATTATCGGACAAAAGGAAACCACAATTGGAAAAATGCCTCCATGGACTGGCTTGTAGGCAAGCCAATGGGACATTTTCAGAAATCAGTGATGGATTGACATGAGAGGGCCCACCCATTGTGGTTGATGCCACACCTGGGCAGATGATCTTGGGTGTATAAGAGAGGATGTAAGCAAACCATGGGGAGCATGCCATCCAGTAAGCAACACCCCTCCATGGCCTCTGCTTTAGTTCCTCCCTCCAGGTTCCTGCTCTGCCTGATTGAAATCCTGCTTTGACTTCCCTCGGTGATGGACTATTAACAGGAAGTGTCAGATGAAATAAACCCTTTCTTCCCTGAGTTGTTTTTAACCAGTGGGGTTTTTGTTTGTTTGTTTGTTTTCTCGACATAGGGTTTCTTTATGTATCTCTGGCTGTCCTGAACTCTGTAGATCAGGCTGGCCTTGAACTCACAGAGATCCACCTGCCTCTGCCTCCTGAGTGCTGGGATTAAAGGCGTGCACCACCACACCTGACCTTTAACCAGTGTTTTTTCACAGAAATAGAAACCCTAAGGAAACTCAGAGTGGGCAACAGTTGGCTGAGAAGCCCCTTCCTGGCAGGAGGCTGGACTAGCAGCTTGACTGTTTTGGTCACTTTCCAATTGCTCTGAGAACTCTCAGAGCTGCAAGGATCACTGTAACTGAAGGCTCCCTTGCTCCAGAAGGTATTGCTCGAGTCACAGCCACCCCAGACAAAGTCAGGCCTCCAGGCAAGACAAGCCTGGAGAACTTTGGGTGACCTTTGACCTTTTGGTAAGCAGCAGCATCTCCTCAGTACCTCAGCAAGAAGCCAGCGATTTGACCAAGCAGGATTCAAGCTGGGGATGTGCCTCAATTGGTAGAGTTCTCCTCTAGCATTCATGAAGCCCTGGATTTGAGTGCCACTAACGTATGAGCCCAGATACAACAGTTCACACCAGTAATTCTGGCATTGCAGAAGTAGGAGAATCAAACTTCAAGGTTATCCTTGGTTACATATTGAGTTCCAGACCAGCCTGGGCTACATGTTACTTATCTCAAATATGTGTGTGTGTATGTGCGCGCGCGCGCACACACACATAAATATATCTGGTTACGTAGAGATATGTAATATATATATATGTATAAATATATATGTATTATATATGTATGTAAAAATAGACCACTAAACCAGCTCACTATCCTAATTTTATATATATACACACATATATATATAAATATATATATAATTAGGGTAATGAGATGGTTTAGTGGGCAAAAAGTCCTGTAAAACAAGCCTAAGGACCTAACTTCTCTCTCTCTCTCTCTCTCTCTCTCTCTCTCTCTCTCTCTCTCTCT
>CAJQZJ010032716.1:2057337-2067844 GCA_907164525.1 Lophiomys imhausi
CTTCTTCTTCTTCTTCTTCTTCTTCTTCTTCTTCTTCTTCTTCTTCTCCACCTCCTCCTCCTCCTCCTTCCCCTTCCCCTCCCCCATCCCCCTACCCTTCCTCCTTTTCTTCTTCTTCCTCTCCCTCTCCTTCTCTTCTTCTTCTTCTTCCTCTCCCTCTCCCTCTCCTCCTTCTCCTTCTCCTTTTTCTTCTTCTTTCCAAGACAGGGTTTCTCTGTATAGTCTTGGCTGTCCTGGACTTGCTTTGTAGACTAGGCTGGCCACAAACTCACAGTGATCTGCCTGCCTCTGCTTCCTGAGTACTGGGATTAAAGGATGACGGAACTTCTAATTCTCTTACCTACACCTGGCATTATGGGCATGTGTCAAAATGCTGAGGGCCATATCAGGGCTTCATGCATGTCAAACTAAGCAGCATCCTCAACCTCTGAGCCCTCCATTTTCAATTTCCTGAACAAAGCAAAGTACTGATTATCCTTAAGAGCCATGTGGCTGGACAGGGTTTGTGTGTGTGTGTGTGTGTGTGTGTGTGTGTGTGTAACAGCTCTGGCTGTCCTGACTTGCTTTGTAGATAGCCCATGCTGGCCTCGAACTCACAGAGATCTGCCTGCTTCTGCCTCCTGAGTGCTGGGATTAAAGGCTTGTGCCACCACATCCAGCCCTAGACAAAGATCTTTACCACTGGCCTGAGTTCTGAGGTGACAGGCATGTGCCATCATACCAGGTTTCAGGAATTTTATCAGCCATGGAAGGAGGAGGAGGACACCATGCCCAAATAGCCTAGCTCATCTCAGGGCCACTCCAAGACTCATTCCATGGAAGACTTTGTCTCTGACTACACAACCTTTATCTCCCCCGCCCCCACACACCTCCTTGTCTTTTTGCCATCCCTCCTTCTGAGGCTGTAAGCCCCTGCTCGTTCCGTAGCTCTAGATGCTGTCAGTTACCTGAGTATATAATTAAATGCAGGATTTCCCCTGCTCCTCTGTCTCATGTCAGCTTAACGCTCAGCTCAGCCATGGAACCTAGCAGGGAAGGGAAGTCATTTTCCGCTTGCCTACCCCACTACAGTAGCTTCTCAGACACTTACTTCTAATGTCCCCCTTCTTCCCCTCTCCTGCTGAAAGTATTGGCAATTCATTCCTTTTCTCTTTTTTCTTTTCAACTGTGCAGGCTAAAAAGCAAAACAAAAACTAAAGCATAGTCACTTCCTACTGTGCTTAAAATAACATCTTCATCCTGGCCTTCCTCAAGCAGCCTTGCTCTGTCTTATCAGGGCTCCCTAGTATCTCTCTAACTCGGGAACTCTCTCTCCTTTTACCCCTCAGGTCACTTGGTGCTCTGTGTCCCTTGGTTATTGTTCACAATAACCTTCCAGTCAGTCTCCAGTCTCCTCCGTCTACCTGAATCTATCTCCTTGTTTCTTCATTCAGTCGTGTGTTTGTCTCCAGTCGTCCCCCTGGAAGATAAACTGCCTAAGACCAAAAGCCCTCTCTGACGGGCAGTTTCTCTTCCAGGGGCGTGGCCCCTGAACCTCGAACATCAGAGCGGGCCCCCCCCCCCCCAACTCCACACACACCTACGGGCTCTTGGGTGAATGAAAGAATGCATCGATCGTTCACAAGCCAGGCTCCGTGCCAAGCAATTTACCTGTATCACCTGACAGAATCCTGGGGAGATAAGCTGCTGTTTATGCAGGTGTAGCCCCCCAAGGTCACACAGCTAGGAATGGCTGGAGCCTGTATTCAAACCAGCCTGCTCCTCTAAGACCTCAGAGTTACAGCTGGCAGCTGAGCTCTATAGAGAACTCTCATGCTGCGTGCATGAACGAATGAGTGGACCAACTGTAAACCCCTGCCCTGAGTACCATGCAACCTTCCTCACTCTCAGCGGTTCTGTGCTACCTCTGGGGGAGTCGGTATGTCCACTTTTGGCATTTGGAAAGGAACATCACCCACTAAAGGAGATCTATGCATTAAGTACTGGATTCAGAGGGCCTTGTGGTTTTCTGAGGGGGGGCAGGGAGGGGGCGGGGCGGCACCCAGGGAACATCATATCCTGGTAGCTGTAGGCTTTCTCTGGGGTGGCTCTGCTATCTTGTAAAAGTCCTCTTTGGCTACCTGCCATTCGCCTGGCAGCCCTAATGTCCTATCTCATCAATCATCCGGCTGTACTAAGCCAAGCAGGATCTCCGAATAAGACATGTGTGCCGAAGATGGAATAGCCTAGAGCTCTGGAGGGAATCGAACCCACTCTGAGGAAAGCAAGGGGGGATCAGAAGGACTAGCAGGCCTTTTTGCATGGATCCTTCTCAACTGAGGAGGGGAGGACAGGATTTTTATTGGAAAAGAATAGGGGCAGAAGAAAAGGAAAACTGGCTAGGGGATAGGAGTAGAGGTGGAGGATGCTGGTTTCCTATTGCAATTGAAATTTAGACTTCCCTGGTGCCCTGCCAGCTCCGGCGCACACCCACCCCCGCCCCTTCCCGGGAGCAAGCTGACAGCCCAGGAAAGCAGGCATGTTACAGAGGTGATTTATTGCAGGCTCTGCTTCTTCTAACACCAGACTTGGTGGCCTGGCTTCCCGCACCCTCAGCTGCCCCAGCACTTCCTGGTAGGTACCGACTGAGAGAGTCTGAGCCTCTCCATGCCTTGTGCCACTTGCCTGGTTTTCTTTCTGTTCCGGCCTCTAGAGAGAGGAATTTGTGCTGTCTCCCCATGAAACGTTTTGGTTTTGCTGAAAGTCAAGATCTCTGAGTGAGGCTCCGCAGAGATTTTTCTAGTCCAGGCTCAATTTTTGTTTTGCTTTTCAATCTGAACAATTAAAATTAAAAAGTAATTAAAAAAAAGTAATTGCATTCCTTTAGTCCTGACATTCGGGAGACAGAGGGATCTCTGTGAGTTCAAGGCCAGCCTGGTCTGCAAAGAGAGTTCCAGGGCAGCCAGGGCTGTTACACAGAGAAACTCTGTCTGAAAAAAAAAAAAAACAAACCAAACAAACAAACAAAAAAAGTAATTACCAACATTAAATTAAAGTAGATTATACTTAAAAATTGTTTTTCTGAAGCTGCACAGGTGGAGCATGACCTTAATCTCAGCAGTGGGGGGGAGGCAGAGGCAGGTGGATCTCTGTGAGTTCGAGGCCAGCCTGGTCTGCAAAGCAAGTTCAGCACAGCTAGGACTACACAGGGAAACCCTGTCTCAAAAAACAGACAAACAAAAAACAACAACAACAAATACCATACTGTTCTAAATCTTGCCTGTTCTCAATAGTTTATCTAGGGCTGAACTGTAGCTCAGTTGGTCAACTTCTTATCCAGCATATATAAACCCCTGAGTTTCACCCTTAGCACCAGAACAAACGTCGGACATACTGGCACCTGCCTATAATCCCAGCATTCCAAAGAGGGAGGCAGGAGGGTCAGAAGTTCAAATTCATTCTCAGATGCATAATGGGTTTGAAGTTAGACTATGCTATATGAAACCCTGTCTCAAAACAAAATCAAATGAATAATTCATTTTAAAGGTCAGGCTGTTTTAGTGTATACAGCAGGACTTCATATAAGAGCACACTGCATTCCATTGTTCAATTGTACTGTGATCTATTTAAACAAATTACCTCCCATTGGAGAGAGAGAGGGAGGGGCAGAGAGAGAGACAGAGACAGAGTCAGAGAGGGAAACACAGAAACACAAAGAGATAGAGATTATCTGTGGTTTTGAGATGAATCTCTAGAAGCAGAATGTTATATGAAGGGAGGGCTCCTGTGACCATCTAGACTATACGGTAAAGAACAGTTGTGATCCACACCTCCATTCTTCCTATGTTCTCATCATGATGGTTTGCCTGTGGGATCCCGCCTGCTTACAAGGCACCATGTGGCCGCTGCTTCCTAGCTATTTATCAGCATCACATGAAGGCCTGTGGGGGCCAGGGCAACAGGTGGACCCAGCAAAGGAGAGATCTTTACTTCTGCAAAAGAACATGGGGAACTAGGGGCACCTCATCTCCCTCCTGACTTTTAGCAATGCCTTCAGCTCTTTCTTTCTGGCCAGAAAGTAGTTGCTAGGGTAATTCAATGTTCCCTCTCCCTTTAAAAAAAGAGCTTATTTCCAGGTGTGATGGCACATGCCTTTAGTCCCAGTACTTGGGAGGTAGAGGCAGGTGGATCTCTATGAGTTCAAGGCTAGCCTGGTCTACAAAGTGAGTCCAGGAAAGCCAGGGATACACAGATACACAGAGAAATCCTGTCTTGAAAAACCAAAAAGAAAAAAGCTTATCTACTTGGTTTATTTTATTCTTTTATTTTTATTTTCTGGGTTTTCAAGACAGGTTTCTCTGAGTAGCTTTGGCTGTTCTGGACCTGACTCTGTAGACTAGGCTGGCCTTGTGTGCCACCAACACCTGGCTTATTTTATTCTTTTTTTTTTACATTTATTTATTTATTATGTATACAGTATTTGCCCTACATATATGCCCGGTACCAGATCTCAATGTAGATGGTTGTGAGCCACCATGTGGTTGCTGAGAATTGAACTCAGGACCTTTGGAAGAACAGCCAGTGCTCTTAACCTCTGAGCCGTCTCTCCAGCCCTATTTTATTCTTTTTAATATATGTGTATGGGGGGGCAGTATTTGTACATGTGTGGGTGCCCTCAGAGACTAGAAGTAGATGTCAGATCCTCCTGGAACTGGAGTTACAAGCAGTTTTAGGTTGCCTGATGTGGCTTCAGGGATTTGAACTCTGAAAGAGCAGAGAGTACTCTTAACTGCTGAGCTATCTCTCCAGCTCAAGACTTCTTGTAGTAGTGCTCTTAGCTGTAGAATCTTCCAGTTGTGCAAAATCTAAAGGAAGGAGACATCTTACCCTTCTCAGTAATTCCAAGATAAACGTAGTGATATGACTACTGGGCCCATGTAGCTCAGGCTGGCTTCCAACTTGCTATGTAACTGAGAATGAGCTCGAACTTTGGATCCATCTGCCCCTAACTCCCCAGTGCTGGAATTATATAGGTACGTGCCCCCACAGGAAGTTTTGTATGGTGCTGGGGATTGGACCTTGGGTTTACTGCATGCTAGGCAAGCAGTCTACCGCCTGAGCTACATCCCTAGGCACTCAGGGTTCTATTTCCATGAATATCAGTCTCTCTGTGTCTCAATTTCCTCATCCATAAAATAGGGTGGAGCACCCTGGCTTGTAATGAAGATCAACTGATCTAAACTACTGTAAAATGCTCACATTTTAATATCAGGAGTCTTCCCCCCTTTCTCGAGACAGCATTTCTCTGTATAGTCCTGGCTGTCCTGGAACTCAAACTGTAGACCAGACTGGCCTTGAGCTCACAAAGATCTGCCTGCCTCAGCCTCCTGTGTGCTGGGATTAAAGGCGTGAGCCACCATCTTGACTGGTTAATTCCTAAGACTTCTCATTGAGAGATGGGAGCTGAGCTATTTTGTCTTTGTAATGCAGACAAGGAAACAAAAGCTGGGAAAGATAAAGTGACCTTTCCAAGGTCCTGTATCTATAGAGATAGAATTCAAGCTGGGTCAGACTCTAATTTATTTCTTCTCTTTGCAAATCATACTAGGTCATGGGGCCAGGATCTCTGCTGTGGTTCCATATGGGACACGGGGCTGTTTGACCTATCCACATTTCCCTCACCTCCAGGCAGTCCTTGAAGCTGGGAAGCCCCCACAGCCTGCAACTGGTTCTGCAGGCCACAGAAAAAGGGGTGGAGCTGTTTGAAGAAGGAAAGGGGAGAAGAGAGGTGTGTTAGTCATGTTTAGTCATTGCTGTGACACATACCTAGGAAAGTTGGGTGTACGTAATGAGCTCTAGACCTGCCAAGCAACATAGTGAGACCCTGTCTCAAAAAACCAAAATATCAGCCAGGTATGATGGCACACGCTTTTTTTTTTTTTGGTTTTTCGAGACAGGGTTTCTCTGAATATCTTTGGCTGTCCTGGACTCGCTTTGTAGACCAGGCTGGCCTCGAACTCACAAAGATCCGCCTGCCTCTGCCTCCCAAGTGCTGGGATTAAAAGCGTGTGCCGGCCGGGCGGTGGTGGCGCACGCCTTTAATCCCAGCACCAAGGAGGCTACACAGAGAAGCCCTGTCTTGAAAAATCATAAACAAATACGTAAGTAAAAATAAAATAGATAAGTAAGTAAATAAGCAAGCAAGCCAAAGTGGTGTACACCTGTGATCCCAGCGTATCCCTCGCATATTCCTTACTTCCTCCTGTAGTAGCCCTTTGCAGCCTGTAAGGGCAGGACATGATGCTGGAGGTAAGGTACTATGAGGCTCAGGCCATCCAGGCTTCTACTTCTGGCTGGGCCATTTGTTAACCTTCAGCTGAGCCTCGTGGTACAGGTTTGTAATCCCAGATACTCTGGAAGCTGAAGCAGGAGACTCACAAATTCAATGCTAGCCTGCAGATCTTAGCAAGATCCTGTCTCAAAATAAAAAGCTTAAGAAAAAAGAGGCGTATAATGAGGTCACAACATTCGAGGGTTCAACTTCCACCTTGTTTGAAGTAGTCTCTCTTTGCTGCCGTGCACACCAGGCTAGTGAACTTTGAGTTTCCAGGGATCCTCCTGTCTGCCTCCTATCTCACTGTAGGAACCGTGGAATTACAGATGTGTGCTCTCATTCTTGGCTTTACACACATTTTGGGGATTTGAACTCAGGTCCTCAAAGTTGTGTGACAGTATTTTACCTGTTGAGTCATTTCTCCAACCTCCAAAGGGTGGAATCTATCTGGACATGGTGGCTCATGCCTGTAATCCCAGCACTCAGGAAACAGAGGCAGCCAGATCGCTATGAGTTACAGCCCAACCTGGTCTACCTGTCTCTAAAAAATAAAAGGAAAAAGAGGGAGTAGGGAGGATTTAATACTTAAGAAATCATAGAGAAAATCATAGAGTTTGTGTGGAATGTCTCAGTTATGGAAACTTCCATGAGAAACGAATTTTTTTGTTCATTTAGCTGAAAGGAAAAAACATTGTTTTTACTCTCTATTTTTTGTTTATGAGCAATTTGTCTGAATGTATGTATGTATGTATGTATACCACAGGCATGCCTGTGACCCGCTGGGTCTGGAGTTATGAATGGTTGTGGGCTGCCACATGGGTGCTGGGAACTGAACGCAGAGGCAAGAGCAATAAGAACTCTTAACCACTGAGCCATTTCTCCAGCCTTGCCTCTACTCCCTTATGCTTAGTGTTTTGGGAACTAAGCAAATTAAACTTGACAAAAGACAGATTATCAGGACAAACAAAACAAAAATCCCAAACAACAACAACAAAGTTTAACCATGTGCTCAGAGAAGTTCACAGGAAAAAAAAAAGTGACTCAAGAGGGTAGTTAGAGGGCTGTAGAGATAGGTTAGCTGGTATGAGCCCTTGCTGCTCTTGCAGTGGGCCCATGTTCAAGTCCCAGAATGTACATGGAGGCTCACAATTGTCTATAACTCCAGTTCCAGGGCATACCCTCTTCTAGCCTCCAAAGGCACCTGCACATATATGGCACACATATACACATTCAGGCAAAAGCATTCATATACTTAAGATAAAATTAAATCTTAAACCAGGCTTGGTGGTGCATGCCTTTAATCCCAGCACTCAGGAGGCTGAGGCAGGTGGATCTTTGTGTTCGAGGCCAGCCTGGTCTACAAAGTGAGTCCAGGACATCCAGGGCTCTGTTACACAGAGAAACTCTGTGGGGGGGGGGGGGGAATCTTAAAAAGAAAGAGGGAGTAGCTAGGGGGTTGGGATGCAGCTCAGTGGTAGAGTTTGTCTAACATCCATGAAGGCCTAGGTTTAATCCCTACTACAGAAATAAAATGACAGACTTAATTAGAGCTCAGAGCCTATAGAACAACCTCAGCATAGAGGCTAGGCGACAAAGCCAAGAGCACTTAGAGAGTCAGGAGCAGGCCCTTCACTGACTAGATGAGAGATCATCTTGTGACAAAATCTGTTTGAGTGTGGTGACTGCCAGTCTCCAGAGATCAAAGCCAATTTTCTCTGGTTGGACATTTACGATTGAGAAGAGGAGGTGGCTCTGGTTTCAGACAATAAATGATTTCAGGAGCTGAGCCCAGGATGTAGCTCAGTGATAGAATGCTTGTGTTTATTTTGCACAAAGCTTGCGAGTGCTCCCTTAGTCACAGCAGTGGCGAGGCAGGAGCAGTCTCTGTGAGACCCAAGCCAGCCTGGTCTACATAGCAAGTTCCAGGCCAGCCAAGGACACACATGGCACCCTGTCTCAAAAACAAATAAACAAGCAAACAAACAAAAAGAAACCCTAACGCACAAGGCCCCTGGTTTAGTCCCCAAGAATTCAAAGGCTTTCAGCCCAAAATAACTTGTGCATCACAGCACTACACTTTGGACCCTTTCCCTGCAAAGTTCCAGACTGAGACAGTGACTGAAGCACCAGCTGTTCCAGCCACTTCAAATCTCTTGTCAACACCACCCTTGTTTTTCTGCTGAGACAAACTCTCACAGTCCAGGCTGGCCTGGAACTTGCTTCCACAGCCCAGGCTGGTTTTAAACTGGTGGCCTTCCTGCTCCAGCCTCCTGATTGCTGAAATTACTGGCATGTAGCACCAAACACGGCCCTGCCTTGTTCTCACTCTCCCCATTTCTCTCCAGACAGGCTCCCTTGTGTTGGAGGCCTGGTCTTCCTGCCTCCACCTCCCAAGTTCTGAGAATCCACATGGGTGCCATCATGCCTGATTTATGCTGTAGGGCTAGGCACCAAACATAGGGTTTCTTGCAAGCTAGGCCAGCACTTGTCAAAAGCCCTATTGTCCCCAGCCTCACATCACTGTTGTTGCTGTTGCTGTTGTTACTGTCACTGTTTAAATTTAGTTACCTTATTTTTATGCTTTGATGTTTTGGCCATATGGAAGTGTGTGTACCACGTTTGTGCCTGGTGTCCAAGGAGGTCAAAGAGAGCACTGGCTTCCCCAGGACTGGAGTACTGGGGGCTAAGCAAACACTGAGCTATCTTTCAGTTTCTCAGTTTTTGAGTTTCTGAGACAGGGTCTTGCTATGTAGCCCACGTTAGCTCCAACTTATGGAAGTTCTCCTGCCTCTGCCTCTTGAGCCCTGAGGCTACTGGAATGTGCCACACCTCACCTTGCTGCCTCTCTCTCTCTCTCTCTTTCCCCACACTTTCTCCTGCATGGCCTCTTTATTTTCGGTCACACTCCTCCGACACGGCTAGAGGGCCTCCAGTACCCCCAGATATGCAAAAAGGTAATTAACTGACAATTTTACTATTCCCAAGAGTTCTAACAAAATTCCTTGAGCTTGGGCTCACTGGATTTGGGGTGTGCTGGGAGGGGTGGTTGGTGGCTGGGGGGGGAGGGTGTAATCTGCTGATTGGCTGGGCCTGGCACACATGCTTGTCCTGGAGCCGAAAATCTGAAAGTCAAGGTCAGCCTCTTGCAAAGCACAAGGACTGAAATGGGGGAGTTACCTCCTGAAGGGTAACCTGCTGTCTTTTAACCAAAGGAGGGCAGAGGCTGCCGGGCAAGGAAAGCCCACCGATGCCCAACATGGAGAATCCAACAGAGGGAAAAGATGAACCACAGAGTCTTACATGGTTAAGAGCTGAAAAGCCCCTCAAAAGTGGCCTTGCCGGGACTTTCCTGTGACAGCAGCATTTCTGGGGGTGCCCAGAGCCCCATCCTAGACCTGGCTGATGCCCAAAGAGAGGGTGTCCCTGATGTTCCTCCTCAGTGCTCTTTTGCTGGGAGATTCCGGATCACAGCTGGCCACCAGGCTTCCTGTTTATGCTCCTCCCAGTAAGCTCTGGGCTCTGGCCACCTGCCAGGTTGGCATGACACCAACCACTAACAGCATACTCTTTCCCTGATACAGGCTGGGTCGACACAAATTCCGCGGTTCTCCTAGGGAGGCAGAAGAGGGATCAGGGAGTCCAGTCCCTGAGTGAATCAGGTCCACTGGGCCTGTTGCTGTCTCTGCCCCGCCCCCACCCCCCCCACAACTCCAACCCTACTCCTATCTTAGGAGCAAGAGCCACACCTCTTCCAGCCTACATTGTAGAATTCTGTTCAGACCTGCTTGCAGACTCCTGAAGCCTAGGGTACTCACTGTGCCCGAGGAAAGAAAGAGTTAACTCAAACAAAGGCCATGCTTGAATGGGAAGTCAGCTCTCTCTGTTCTTCCCCACTCTCAGGTTCAGATGCTCAATACAGGCTGAACAGGAATTTGTGGGGCATTCCCAGGGGCTCTTGCCAGCCTCCTTTCTTTTTTCTTTTCCTCCTTATTCTCTCTCCACTGAAAGTTAAAAATAACCCAATGGAGAGATTGGAAACTGGTCGTTCCCCATGCAGAACATAATGTCTTTGTCCTTTCTACTGTTTAAGAAAAATTTGAGCCGGGCGGTGGTGGCACACGCCTTTAATCCCAGCACTTGGGAGGCAGAGGCAGGCGGATCTTTGTGAGTTCGAGGCCAGCCTGGTCTACAAAG
>CAJQZJ010032716.1:2067854-2087332 GCA_907164525.1 Lophiomys imhausi
GAGGCAGGCGGATCTTTGTGAGTTCGAGGCCAGCCTGGTCTACAAAGCAAGTCCAGGACAGCCAGAGATATTCAGAGAAACCCTGTCTCGAAAAACCAAAAAAAAAAAAAAAAAAAAGAAAAATTTGAGGGCCTAAGTAGAAGTAGGCTGTAGGTCAGTAGGTAATTGTCTAACAGGCACAGAAACCTGGGTTCAATCTCCAATAAAGGCATAAGCCAAGTGTAGCAATGAAAACCTATGATCCTAGAATTCAGGAGGGGAGGCCCTCTGTAACAGTGAATTCCAGGCCAGCTTGGGGTAGATGAGACCAAACAAAACAAAGCAACCACAGAGGTAGGCTGACAAGGTGATTGTGTATAAATTAATGACATGACCACTCTATGGTATGGTTAAGGGAAAGATTTTTATTGAAGATAGGAGTGTGTTAGCCGGGCGTGGTGGCGCACGCCTTTAATCCCAGCACTTGGGAGGCAGAGGCAGGCGGATCTCTGTGAGTTCGAGGCTAGCCTGGTCTACAAAGCAAGTTCAAGACAGCCAGACAGCCAGGGCTGTTACACAGAGAAACCCTGTCTCGAAAAACCAAAAAAAAAAAGAAGATAGGAGTGTGTGTGTGTGTGGGGGGGGGGAATTAGAGGTATCTGAAAAGAGTCCAGAGCAGAGAAAGAAAACAGTAGGCTTAATGTGGCTAGCAGACTGGATGTGGCCATGACACTGGGAAGTGGGAAGGGAGAAAGAGAGAGAGAGGGAGGGAAGGGAGGAGAGAAGTAGAGGAGAGGTGTGTGGAGAGACAGAGAGGGCATAGCTGAAGTCAAGTCGCAGGGTCATAAGGAGAATGAGTGGGGGGAGCCCATGAGCAGAGGGAGTTTAGGGTAGGTGAGGAGGTGAGAAGGGCTAAGATACTGGCTATTTTGAAAGGTGTTACAGGTACTTGGTGACACTGAGGGAGCCTGGAGGCCAGCATTCTCTTTGGTGTGCTCAAAGGTACCACAACTGCCATTTGTCCCTTCTGCCAGTGATAAGGGAAAAGGCCCTTTTTGGTAGACTGAACCAATCAGCTTCATAAGTTCCTGAGGAATGCTGGCTTTTATCTAACACCAGAAATCCTCCTCTAGTCAAGGTTGAGTCCATTTTTGTATAGTTGAATTGCCTTTTTGAGTTTGGGGAACTGGAGTCTCCTTTGGACCTAACAGGTTCCTTGAATAGAGTACTTGCTGCACAGTCCTGATGAGCCACAGAACCCAGGTAGAAATGGGTGTTACATGCACACAGTGGTACACCTGCCCATACATCGTAAACACAATAACTATAATATTTTATAAAGGAAGAGGAGAAAGTAAACCAATAAGTAAATATGCTGATTTGAGAACTGGGAGAGGGGGCACACCTATAAACCCAAGTGCCTGGCAAGCTTGAGGCAGAAATTAAAGTATAACCTGGGCTACACACTGAGCCTCAGCTCAGCCTGGGCTACAGTGACTTAAGAAAATAATCTAGGTGTGGTGGCACACACATCTGCTCAATGTGAGCCTCAGCTACATAACAGGTTTGAGAGCAGCATGGGACCCTGTCTCAAAAAACAAAAACAAACAAACAAACAAAAAACCCAAAACAAAAACCAAGGTCTGGCAAAGAGCACTGGCTGCTCTTCCAAATGCCTGGGGTTGACTCCCAGCACTCATATGGCTGCTAACAACTAAGTAACTCCAGTTCCAAGGGGGATCCAACCCTTCCTAGCCTCCAAGGGCACTGCATGCAATTGCACACAGCATACAGGCAGGCAAAAGACATGTACACATAAAGTATAAAAACCAACAACGAAACCACAAAAACCAAACAACAAATAAACAAGTAAGACTGGGCACAATGATGCACATCCAAAATTCCAGCATTCTGGAGGAAGAAGCAGGAGGATCAGAAGTTCAGGGTCAGCCTTGACTACTTAGCAAGTACAAGGTCAGCCTGAGCCAACAACAGCAAAACAAATAAATAAGAAAGAAGTGGGGGCCGGGCAGTGGTGGTGCACGCCTTTAATCCCAGCACTTGGGAGGCAGAGGCAGGCGGATCTTTGTGAGTTCAAGGCCAGCCTGGTCTACAAAGTGAGTCCAGGACAGCCAGGGCTACACAGAAAAACCCTGTCTCAAAAAACCAAAAAAAAAAAAAAAAAAAAGAAAAGAAAGAAGTGGGGAGGTGGGGGTAGGAGGAACAGAAGTGCAAACCCTTGGTATGTGAGACAAAGTGGAAGCAACCAAAAGATAAAAAAAAAAGCAATAGTGAGTTCCTTGCCAAGCTGGGTTATATATATATTGAGACTTGACTTTAAAAGCTTCCTACTGAGCTGGGCGGCGGTGGCGCACGCCTTTAATCGCAGCACTTGGGAGGCAGAGGCAGGTGGATCTTTGCGAGTTCGAGGCCAGCCTGGTCTACAAAGTGAGTCCAGCACAGCCAGGGCTACACAGAGAAACCCTGTCTCGGAAAAACCAAAAAAAAAAAAAAAAAAAAAAAAAGCTTCCTACTGAGTACTTCACTACGGCTTCTGCTGACACTGGGTCTCTGTATCCACACAGCACCAGTTGGCAATGTTGAATGTCACTCACCTAGGGAGACATCTATAGGTTAGTGTAGACAGTGACTGGGTGCCAGGCCCTTGTGTTCTTCTCCACTATGGCCGAGTGCCAGTTGGCATTTCCTCACCATTGGATTGCTGCTCCCCTCTTAATTTTTTTTAAATTTATTGTGTGTGTGCACACACATGTGTACATGCATCCATAACCAAGTGACAACAGAAAATAACTTGCAGGAGTTGGTTCTCTCTAGAACACAGGGCTTCTCTTGGGTTACCGGGACTCTTGGTTCAGTAAACCTGGTACTATTACAAAAAGCTTTATTTATTTATTATTATTCTGTAGACCCTGGGAGTATGAACTCCTCCTTGGTCTGGGCAGCCTAAATCTCTCTATTTGGCTTATGGATTCTCAACAGTTATGTAGCACCTTATATGGAATGCCCAGCATGGGAAGCTCTACTGGCAATTTGCAGAAAACTGATTGGGTCACACCCCAGAGTGGCTACAGACTGCCCCAGACTCTCCAAACATTCATTAAATGCCAACAATCAGTTCTAACTTCTGGGCAGAGTAGGTCCAAACATCCTTCTAGTGAAAAGGGGGGAAAAAAAACAAAACCAAGGATGCTACTGGAACTTCAAGACCAAAGTCCAGCTCTGGAACTTACAACAGACTAGTCTTGGCCACCGTTCCTCATGGGCCAGCTAAAGAGATGAGTAGGAGCTGGGGCCGAAGCTCAGTAGGTAGAGCGCTTGCCCTAGCATGCAGGAAGCTCTGGGTTTGATCTCTAGCACCGCGGAAAATGAGGAGTGATGGCAATGAGGCAGGAAGATCAGAAGTTCAAGGTCAACCTCAACTAAACAGGAATGACTAGGCTAGCCTTAAATAAAAAAAGAGAGACAAGTAATGGTGAAAAGCAGAGAGGAGGTTTAATCAATGAGGGTCCCCTGGGAGATACAGATGGAGGCCTCGGTGACTCCCAAGTCTCTCTTTGGGATGTTGACATGGGCTTCATGCCTATACAGAAGAATACTGGGGCAGGAGGCAAGGATGCACATTTCCTTTAAAAGAAATGTTTCTGGGACAACAGATGGCTCAGCCGTTAAGAGAGCTCGCTGTTCTTCTAGAGGACCAGAGTTCTGTTCCCAGCACCCAAGTCAGATGGCTCATAACTGCCTTGTAATTCCAGCTCTAGGGGATCTGATGGCACCCATACCCATACACATTCATTAGCCATGCATGGTGGCCCATGTCTTTAATTCCAGTTATTAGGAGTGGAGGAGACAAGTGGATCTCTATGAGTTCAATGCCAGCCTGGTCTATATAGTGAGTTTCAGATCTCTCAAAAAATGTTTACATTAATTTACTAGTTACACATAATATTGGGTTTAAATTTGATTATTTTAATATATGTATATTTGGGTATTGGGTTTTCTTTGTTTTTTGGTTTTTTTAACACAGGGTTTCTCTGTGTAACAACCCTGGCTGTCCTGGACTCACTCTGTAGACCAGGCTGGCCTCGAACTCACAGAGATCAACCTGCCTCTGTCTCCCAATGCTGGGATTAAAGGCATGTGCCACCATGCCTGGTGCATATTTGTATTTAAAATATTCTCTGGGGGCTGGAGAGGTGGCTCAGAGGTTAAGAGCACTGGCTGTTCTTCCCAAGGTCCTGAGTTCAATTCCCAGCAACCACATGGTGGCTCACAGCCATCTACATTGAGATCTGCCCGGGCATATATGTAGAGCAAATACTATATACATAATAAATAAATAAATAAATGTTTAAAAAAAAAAAATATTCTCAGCTGGGCGGTGGTGGCGCACGCCTTTAATCCCAGCACTTGGGAGGCAGAGGCAGGCGGATCTTTGCGAGTTCGAGGCCAGCCTGGTCTACAAAGTGAGTCCAGGACAGCCAGGGCTACACAGAGAAACCCTGTCTCGAAAAACCAAAAATAAATAAATAAATAAATAAATAAATAAATAAAATATTCTCAATTTGTCTTTCTGGAGACAGGGTCTCTCTTTGTTTAGCTTTCTTTTGTTGAAACAGGGTCTCACTCTGCAGCCTTGGCTAGCCTGGAACTCACTCTGTTGATCAGGCTGGCCTCGAACTCACAGAGATCAGCCTGCCTCTGCCTCCCAAACGCTGGGACTAAAGGTGTGTGACACCACCATACCTGACTGAATTGCACTTATTTATCTGTGTGCTGCACGTGGAGGGGAGAGGACAACTTTCAAGAGTTGTTTAACTCTCCACGTGGGTGCAGGGGAGGATGGGACTCAAGGCTTGGAGGTGGTAAGGGCTTTTCCCTGTGAACCATCTGACTGACCTAATATTGTATTTTGATCATGTTCACTGATTACCCATCCTTGTTCCTTCCCACTGCCACTGCCCACCCCCTTCCTCTTTACAGCTGACCCTCCTTCTACACTCATGTCTGTCTTAGTCAGGGTTTCTACTGCTGTGACGAAACACCATGACCAAAAAGTAAGTTGGGGAGGAAGGGGTATATTTTGCTCACATTTCCATATTGCTATTTATCATCAACAGTCAGGGCAGGAACCTGGAGGCAGGAGCTGATGCAGAGGCTGTGGAGGGGTGCGCTGCTTACTGGTGTGCTCCCCCTGGCTTGTTGAGTCTGCTTTCTTATAAGACCACTATCCCAGGGATGACACCACCCACAATAGGCTGTGCCGTCCTTCATCAATCACTAATTAAGAGAATGCTTTACAGCTGGATTGTATGGGGGCATCTGCTCAAGTTAACTAGGTTGTGCACCAAGATGACATAAAACTAGCCGGCACAATGTCTTTTCTGTGTGTATGTGGCCCAGTGAGTTTCACTAGGTTACTTACAGGAGCGTGGATACCTTACCCAATGGCTGCGCGATTCAGCTGAGCCCAATCCCCCAGCCACCATTAACTACCCACAGATTCCCCAAGCAGTGACAGGTCCTCATAAGTCCCGCCCCCTTCCGTGACGGTGTGTTGATGGTCTCAGCCTTGTGCAGCTAGCTGCTCCAGTTCAGGAATGCCACATCTCGGGGCTTCAGTGGTGGTCTCAGACTCCTAGGGATCCGCCTGCCTCTGCCTCCTGAGTGCTAGGATTAAAGGTTTGTGCCATCACGCCTGGCTACGTCTAATTTTTTTTAATTATGCCAATTTTTTGACTTTTCATAATATTTTTATTGATTACTTGGGAATTTCACATTATGAGCCCTAATCACACCCACTTTCCAGACCTCCTACGTTTGCCCCACAACTCTGTGGTTTCCCCTCTCATCCTCCTGCCAAAAAGAAAAAAAAAAAAAAAACAAGTCGAATTTGTGTTGCCCATGTATATGCTGGCACATGCTCAGATTCCCAATGGTCAGCCCTTTAAAGAAAGGGTCCAATGTCGGCCATGGTGGTGGACGCCTTTAATCCCAGCACTTGGGAAGCAGAGGCTGGTGGATCTCTGTGAGTTCGAGGTCAGCTTGATTTACAAAGTGAGTTCAGGACAGCCAGAGCTATTACACAGAGAAACTCTGTCTTGAAAATCCAAAAAAAAAAAAAGGAAAACTGTGTCCTTCCCCACTCACATCCCCTCCAAAAGACATCAACTGTGGAGAGCTACACTTCAGCATCTTCAACACAATTTTTTATTTATTTAGGTATGTAATTTTTGGTTTTTCAACACAGGGTTTCTCTGTGTAACAGCTCTGGCTGTCCTGGACTCTCTTTGTAGACCAGGCTGGCCTCGAACTCACAGAGATCTGCCTGCCTCTGCCTCCATCACAATTTTTCAGAGTTATCTTCGATGACTTTCTGTCTAGGCTGTTAACTTTCTTGGGAGGTGGAACTCACAGTTCCTCAACTGTGAGTCTGTAGTCATCAATACCACAGCAAAAGTAGCTTCTTTGCCCTTTCCGTCAGTGGGAACATGGATCATGAACTTCCATATTGCCTCTTGTGTCTGCACATGCCATGGATCTCAGTATGGCCTCCAGTGGCAGTACAGACCATTGGCGTCAACACAGCTCTCTGCTGCAACATGGACCATGGACACCATCGTAGCTCTTGGTAGCAGCACAGGCCATGAACTTCTGTGTGGCCTTTGGTGGTAACACAGGTGACAAACATCAACATGACTGCCAGATGCAGCAGGACCATGGGCCCAGAAATGGCTCTCAGAGGCAGCAGCAGCATACAGATCATAGACATGAACATGGTCCCCAGTGGCCCCAGGCCACGCACATCAACGTGGTCCTAGATGGCAACACAAATCATGGCCATTAATTAACATGGCTTCAGCATAAGTTATGCCCATTTTTTAAAAAGATTTATTTTATTTATTATCATTATTATTATTTATGTATACAGCGTTCTGTCTGCAGGTATACCTGCAGGTCAGAAGAGGGCACCAAATTTCATTATAGGTGGTTGTGAGCCACCATGTGGTTGCTGGGAATTGAACTCAGGGCCTCTGGAAGAGCAGTCAGTGCTCTTAACCTCTGAGCCATCTCTCCAGCCCCCAGTTATGCCCATTTTTAATAACATCCTATTCTTGTGTTC
The DNA here is from genome assembly GCA_907164525.1 of Lophiomys imhausi. Classification (NCBI taxonomy): domain Eukaryota; kingdom Metazoa; phylum Chordata; class Mammalia; order Rodentia; family Muridae; genus Lophiomys; species Lophiomys imhausi. The sequence goes on from CAJQZJ010032716.1 coordinate 2,074,975, forward strand.
TTCCTTGATGTTCCCTGAGCTGTGGAGGCATTGGTCTTGAGGTGTGTGTGTGATCTGGCTGATCATTGTCTCGGATCTGTTTCTGCAAGGTGGTTGGACAAGCCTTTCATGTTGAAAAGGACCAGCCCATGCCCACAGTGGGATCTTTGAAGTTTGGGTGGTAGTAGTTGTGGCAAACTCTGCTGATGCTGGAATCTAAGCTGACAACAGGCTTAGGATGATGACTGGAAACCTTCACACTCCTTAAGTAAGGGTCTGGAACAGGTATTGTAGATCCTGACAGAAAGATTCCTGGTGGATCACTCTTATCTTTGCAGCTTCAGCCTTGAAGGAGATGAGGTAGTTTGGTGTTCTTGGCTTTTAGCCAGACACTCTTACAATAACTATCATGGTCACGTGCAACTAAGGAAGTTATGATCCTAATCCAAATTAAGGGAGATAGACACTAAGAGAAAGAGGCCAGCCTTTTTTTTTTTTTTTTTCAAATTCTGAAACAGTGTTTCTCTGTGTAGCCTTGACTGTCCTGAAACTTGCTCTTTAGAGCAGGCCAGCCTTGAACTCAGAGATCTTCCTGCCTCTGCCTCCCCAGTGGCTGGGATTAAAGGCATGTGCCACCATGCCCAGCTAGTCCCGCTTTTTGTTATGTCTTGAGCCCAGGTGAGAAGTCAGAGCTTTTTAAGCAAAAGCAGCTTCTAGTGGCCTGTTACCCAAATAACAGTGAAGGGTCACTGTCCAGGTGCCTTAGACAGGTGCCAAAGCCCCTGCAGAAACTTCACCAGGACTGGGATCCTTGTAAGGGAAGTGGCTACACGGTGACATCCTGTCTCAAAAGCAAACAAACCAGAACTTCATGGGCCCTATTCACCAGAAAGTCCCCAAAAGGAAGGCATTCTTATCTTTGCCGGGGGTGGGGGGTGGGGGGTGGGGGAATGGAGGTTTCCCAGGTTAGATGACCTGCCCCAATCACAGTACTGGCACCTACTGGTACTGCCCTGGAATCCGTTTCTCAGCCATGTCTTGGCTTTAGTTGTGGAAGGAACAGGTTGGACTAAGGGACTCTTAAAGGTCATTCTTGTAAAATCAAACATGTACAGAGCATACAGAGGCGATGCGCACCATGGACACCTCTGAGCTTAGGGTTGGGGCTCTTTTGTCTCTACACAGGAAGAAAACACTAATTAAGGCCTGGGCCCTGGCTCACTGGTTTTTCTGTCAGCCCTGGAGGGTTCAAACAAAGCACAGCCATGGTTTAGTAGCTGTGGAATAGGTCGATAATCAGATATCAACTGTAAATACCCCTGGGTCTTTCCCCTCTGTTAAACAAAGAACAGGTTCTCAGACTTGCTGTTAAGACTCAACCAGGTGAGAGGATGGAGCCATTCTGACACTCAGGGTGCACAAGTAACACATGGGCGGATGTTTCTAGGCAGATGGTTTTGGGCCCACAGGAGCTCCCCATGCTGCCCCTGAGGTGGGGCAGCCCTTGACCCAGACCACATGCAACCCCGCTTGCTTCTGCTGCTTTTTTGGTTCTTGGTTTATCCTGATAAGACCTTTATAGAGTGTTCTCCCACTGAGCACACCCCCAGAAAAATTGATAGTGATGATAATTTGACTCTGTGCTAAGAGGCTTTTGTAAATTCATCTCATTTAAACTTATTTTGTACTGTGGTAAAGTGTATGTGGTATAACATTTACCATCTTCTGTTGCAGGATTTATGAAGAACTCATATTGATTACATATTACTACAAGGGCAGTGGAGTTATTCTTTAACCTACCACTTAAAAATAAACACACAGAGAGTCAATAGATTTAAACACCGCCTTAAGCACTGGAATTGGGTAGATCCCATTCCTGTAAGCTAACCCTCCAGCTAAAACTCCCATAAATACTTGTACATTTCCATCGGGGTTCTTCTCCCCATGCCATGCCAGTCCTCAGAGCCAGCCCCACACGGCCACATGTGCTCTTTCTTCACCTAGCCCATGTCCTCTCCTCTCCCTCCTCCTCCTCCTCAGCATCTCTGACTTGCCAAAAGCCCCAGTACCTTCGCCCTGCCTACTTCTCTTTTTCTTTCCCAGCCCAGGCTAAAGGCCATTTTATTCAACCAATCAGGGAAATGGAAAAGCAAGCAAGGTTACATAGCATCCCTTGGTGTACATGACAAAGTCCTCATTTGGAGTGTGACCAGTGTAAACATAACTTTTAACGTATTTGTTAACAATTATTAACACCTACCAACCAACCAACCCCAATACTTTAGAAAGGATACCCCGATCAAGACGTCCTCAGGGGAAGGTCCTTGGAGGGCAACTTGTCAGCAGTCTGTCCAGAGGAACACCACAATCTTCAGTCACTCAGTGGTCACCTTGCCTCTAGCGTTACTATGGGAGCCTTACTTCCACTTGGGGTTGACTTTCTCCTTGACTTGTAGTGCCTAGTGCCAGTGACAGCCCACACAGCCATCTTCCCTCAGCCACTCTGCTTAACCCACCTACCTGGTTCTTATGAACCTTCTCCATGCAGGTCCTGCACCACATGTCTTCTGCCAGCCTAAGCTTGCACATGGCAGGTGCCACTTTCCATGGCTTTTCTCAGCCTTCCTGGGCTCTGCCCACCTTGGCCACAATCTTTAGCAAATCTGGGTAGCTAGAGTCTTTCGAAGTGAGGCAGTGGATTTCTGTGAGTTCAAGGCCACCCTGGTCTACAGAGTGAGCTCCAAGACAGCCAGGGCTACACAGAGAAGTCTTGTCTCTAGCTACCACACCACCCCCAAAAGATGTGTACATTTGTGCCTGCATGTGTGCGTGAGTGCGTGTGTGTGTGTGTGCATGTGTGTCAATAAGGATTGTATTTAAGGTCTCGGACATATTGAGTACATGCATTTCTAATTCAAGGTAGTTTTTTTAATCGTTTTAATCTATGTGTACGAGTGTCTTCCTGCATGTATATCTGTGCATCATTTGTGTGGATGGCACCTGTGGAGGCCAGAAGAGGGTGCTGGGTCTCCAGGGACTAGAGTTACAAGTAGTTATAAGCCACTGTGTGAGTGCTGGAAATAAAATGCTGGTCCTCTGGAAGGGGTAACCTGCGCTCTTAAATCCTGAGCCATTTCTCTAGTCACAAGAGTAGGTTTTTAAAAAAACAAACAAACAAAAAAACCTATTTTAATGTTTTTTTTTTGGGGGGAGTATCTAAATGGCGTGTTAATTAAAAATACGATTTTTCCTGCAACACAATAGTAAATGATGATGCGTGTTCACACACCCATAAGAGAGTACATGCCTACACACATGCACACATGGAGGCCCAACTCAAATTCAAACTCAGATCCTCATGTTTGCAGGGCAGCTGCTTACTTGCTGAACCATCTCCCAAACCTCTATCATTTTATATTTTGGGATGGGGTCTCACCAAGTTGTCCAGGTTAGCCTTGAACTCTGTAATTCAGGCCGACCTTGAACTTTACATCCTCTTGACCCACTCTCTCTAGTAGTTGGTGTTGGGTTTCAAACTCAGCAGCTGAGGTGCATATCTACATACCAAGGTGGACCTGATCTCTAGGTTTTCCCAGCATGCCTCAGTCCCTACCTGTTACAGGGCATGGTATGCTGGCACACCCTACCTTCTATGCTGAACTTTCCAGACCAGGGTCTGGGTTTCCCCTCCCCCAGAAGCTCTTGTCTATATAATCTGGACATTTTGTTCTCTCTCCCTGAGTGAAAACAAACCTTTTTAATTATTCAATATATATTTATTGATAAACATTCACTTAACTACTAACCCTAAGAATGACTACAACCCCTATTACCTAACCACTACACCTATTGATAACTATAACAACTATTTTTATAACCTTTTAGAAGGATACAGTCTCTGCGGCAGGTCCTCATTTGTCAGGAACAGTCTCTGGGGTAGACCCTTTCTTTAATGCACTTAGCTAGCAGTCTTTCTTCTGGAATATCTCAGATATAGATCCGTCACGGTAAACTGGCTATGGTGGCTTCACCTTAAACAAGGCTTGAGGCTTTCTTCTCTCTGGGAGACCTCAGCCATCTGTAAGCCACTATTTCCTTTGTATCAGCAACTCTGCTGTTCTGCCTCAGTCTTTAAAGCTGGCCACAGTTTAGTTTAGGCCACTGTTCAGACAGGTCAAACCGCTCTAGGCAAAAGCTGAGCCACAGTGTTTAGTCCTTGGCCTTTTGCTGTCTTGCTGAGGCTTTCTATGCTCACCAGCCTCTTTCTGCCTCAGGGAGATCTGGCTGTCAGTCCACCAGCACTTTCTCCATCAGAAGATACCAACTACTTGTCCTTTCTAGCTTGAGGACTCTCTAGCATCAGAGATCTCTAGCATGCCTCCCCACCCCCATCCACTTGTCCTTAAATAGGATCTCTCCTTGTTCCACCTGCTTCAGCTTAATCTGGACTCTGCCAACTTAGCAGCTGAAACCAATGCCAGGGTATAAACCTTGTTTTTAGTCCATAGAGTCTCCCCTTGTTTTACCTGGCTTCCTCCTTGTTTAGTCCTTAGAGACTCCCCTTGTTTCACCTGACTTCATTCTTGTTTTTAGTTCATAAACTGATAAGCTAATTGCCCACAGCCAAGTTGATCTTCATGCCCCGGATTAGGAGACTGTATGAGAAACCCCTAGATATTTATTAAATCTAATTTATATTAATCTAACTCCCCTTACACCTAAGTGTGCTAACTCATTCTTTCTCTTCTCCCTCCCTTCTCTCTTCCTCCCTAAGGTGACATCCCTAGTCACATCCCAGTGAACCCAAACAAGAGTTGGTTCCTGATAAATTTGTCTTGAATTGGATCATTTCAGCAGCGGAGAATGCACAAAGAATAATTTATCAGTTGGAATCCACCAGGCCTGGCTCATTTTAACCATTTTTAAGTGTATAATTCAACGGTATTAGATATATTCACATAACTGTACAGTCAACTGATAGTGACTAGTATGTTTTCTGTCTTGTGAAGTTGCCTCTTGTAGGTACCTGGTTTTTGAGACAGGGTATCATGTACCCCAGGCTGCTCTCAAACTTAAGATCCCCCTGCCTCAGCCTTCCACATGGAGTGTTAGAATCTCAAGCATGCACCAGCCTGATAACTTTGAACTCTTAACCCTCTTTCTTCCACCTCCCTAGTGCTGGGATTATAGGCATTCACCAAGGTGCCCGGCCCTCCTCTCTGGGGTGCAAATCAGTGCAACATTGAAGAGCACCATCTGTTTCAGGCTATTTGATCACACTGTGAACCCGGAGATTGTGTACTGGAAAAACCTGTTTCTAGTTGTGGTGTAGCTCAGCCTTAGTATACACCTTTAATCCAAGAGCTTTCTGTTTATTGTAAACAGGATTAAATGAAGTCACCCATAGGTCAAGGGGCAGAGCAAGCAAGCAGTTGGCAGGGAGTGAAAAAAAAAAAAAAACAGAGAGTGAGAAGAAGTCAGGAGGATAGAGAGATGCAAAGGAAGTAGAAAGGGGGACATTTAGTTTGAGTTTTTGAGACAGTGTGGAAAAGAGAATGGGCTTTCCTTCTGGGACATTTGTTAAGGAGAAAGGTCAACTGGGTGCTTTCTCTGCCTCTCTGAGCTAGCAGGTTTTCACCCCAGCATTTGGCTCCTACATCTCCATTGCAAAAATCGAATGATTAGGATTTTGTTTAAAAATAACAATCATCCCAAAGCCCAGCCCATTCATATACATTCCAGAGTATTGTGGGTATAGGCACTGAACGAAGCAAAAAGCAGGACTGTGAAGCAAGGCAGCTGTCTTTCTTTTCAGAACTTACAGTCTAGCAAGAGAGAAGATGTTGCTGGGGCCCATGCCCAGGACTCTTAGGGGTGGGGATGAGCTGGGGGAGAGTCAACAACCTAGACTATGGGTGTCTGGTAAGTGGCAAAACCAGACCCATTTATTTCAGGAAGGGGATGCTGCCTTTATACCCTCTACCCAGAGTCCTATTGGCTCTTGAACTGCAGGCTGCTGCGGCTCTTCCTCATTGGCTCATGTCTCATAACCCAATGTGGCATTATCAGTCTCCAGGCAGGTCTGGGCAAGTCTCAGGCCAGCTGCATGCAGAAGCCCAGCCACCATGCACTGTTTAGCAGCAGGCCTTGTTCCTGCTCAATGGCATGCCTTGTTCCTCCTACATGAAGAAAGATATTAAGCAGCTAATTACACATAGTCATTCAATCATAGCTGTGCCAAGTGGCTTAGGTCTTCTCTTGGTCCCCTATAGCTGATTGCCAAGTCCTGGAGCTGTCCCACAGCTCTCAGATTCCATGACTGCATCTGTCAGTTCCAAATGCCACTCAGATCTAGTGTCCCTCCAGTCTATTTCTCACCCAGCAACCCTGTTGCTGATTTGATTGAGAATTTTCAGTGTCAGCCCAAAGGCCTCAAGGAGATCTGTAAAATGGTTTACATGTTAACACTGCTTTTCATCTCTCCATGATGTTCAAAATGAAGCCTGGGACTTGCAGATACCCAGTACAGGCTTTATCCAATATTTCTCTACCCTGACACCATAGACAACTGGATGGCATCTATACCGCTGTGAGGTGTCGAGCTAGACATGTGGTATCATGCCTGTGACTGTACACCAATCATGAGTTTAAGGTCAGCCTGGACTACCTATTGAGTGTTTCTAAAAGCAACCAGAACAGTCTTGAGGATAATTGTGAGCCCTACTTGACTGGGAGAGACATGATCCATAGTGTTGGCTGTTATAGTCCAATCTCAGTGGGACCTCCAAATATTATAGTTCAAGAACAGCCACACAAACCACTCAGTCACCGATCTTAGTCAGATATTGATGATTTATTGAATGTACACCCCAAAACTGGTCATAGCCACCAAGACCGGGTCACAGAGGTCTTGGAACCTAACTGTGACAGACATTGGTCTGCCTCCAAGGCAGGCTTTTTTTTTAATACGAAAAACAATATTCAAGTAACAATCAGGTAACCAGGTCTAGGAAACAAATCACATCCAGGTAGCAACCAGGTTCGTGTATGAAGCAAACCACATCCAGGTAACAACCAGGTAACCAGGTGTAGGAAGCGAGGGGATGGCAGCACTACCTCATTTTATGTAGCTAGACAAAGCACTTCTTTTTTTTTTTTTTCGTTTTTTTCAAGACAGGGTTTCTCTGTGTATTCTTGGCTGTCCTGGACTCACTTTGTAGACCAGGCTGGCCTTGAATTCACAGAAATTCACCTGCCTCTGTCTCCCAAGTGCTGGGTTTAAACCTGTGCCACCAGGCCCGGCCATTTCAGTCAGATGTGAACTGCCATATGGTGTTGGGATTTGAACCCAGGTCCTTTGGAAGAACAGCCAGTGCTCTTAACTGCTGAGCCATCTCTCCAGTCCCTTCTTTTTTTTGTTTTTGTTTTAATGTTTATTTATTACTTCTCCATCATAGTTACATAGTTACATCTCCATCATAGTGCCCTCTTTCTACCCCTCCTGGTTCAATCCTCCCATCCTCTCCTCCCTCTCCCACCCATCCCACTCCTCTGATGTGGAGTGTCCCTACATATCAGCCCCTCTCAGTTCAACAGTCATATGAGGGCTAAGAGCTTCCTCTTGCACTGGGGGCATACATGGTAGCACCCCTAGGGCAAATTGTCCCAAACAAAGCACTTCTAACTGACCTTTAATTTGATTGGTCCCAAGTAGAGCTGTACTTGGGGATTCTTCAGTGTCAAAGTAAGAAAGTAACAAAGTATGAGTCATTTCATCTTATAACTAAAATGGAGACTGAGGACAAAAATGGCTGCAGTTATACTAAGAACTAAAGCAAGCCTCAACATTGACCTCAGCAGTAGATTCTGGAGAGTGGAGCTGGCTCACTGCTCTTAGGCTGAGGTGTTACTCCTGCAGCTGCTAGAATTGATGTGGAGGGCAGCTCGACTGAGTCCTCTGCAGAATTAGCTGGACAGAGGAAACATACTGGTTCATGGGAGGCTCTTCAATTGGAGAAAAGTCAGCATAGGTTCCTGTGGTAGTTTGAATAAAAATGGCTCACATAGACTCATAGGGAGTGGCACTGTTAGGAGGTGTGGTTTTGTTGGAGTAGGAATTGTCCCAAACAAAGCACTTCTAACTGTCTTGTTCCAGGAAGTGTGTCACTAGAGGGCAGGCTTTGAGGTCTCAGAAGCTCAAGCCAAACCTAATGACTCACTTAATCTTCCTGCTGCCTGCCAATCCAAATATAAAACTCTCAGCTACCTCTCCAGCACCATGTCTGCCTGCTTGCTTCCATACTTCCTGCTATAACGATTACACACTAAACCTCTGAAACTCTGCTTCAGCCCCAATTAAATATTTTCCTTTATAACAGTTGCCATGACTGGGCGTGGTGGCGCATGCCTTTAATCCCAGCACTCGGGAGGCAGAGGCAGATGGATCTCTGTGACTTCAAGGCTAGTCTGGTCTACAAAGTGAGTGCAGGACATCCAGAGATACACAGAGAAACCCTGTCTCGAAAATAAAATAAAATAAAAAGTGTTTCCGTGGCCATGGGGTCTCTTCACAAGAAGAGAAACTCTAAGATAGTTCCCTATGGACCTTTCTTACAACTACACTGAAATTTAACTTTTCCCTGTGCTCAGTACTGTTTCCTTTCCTCCCTAGAGCTGGATTGTTTGGTTTGGTTTTGACACAGGGTCTCTTGTAGCCCAGGTGAGCCAAGGATGACTCTAGATTCTCTTCCCTCCACCTGCCACATCCTGGGATTTCAAGCATGTGCTACTACATCAGGCCTATCCAGAGCTACTGATCCTGAAAGGATCTCTAGTAAACATCCTGCATGCAGTGCTTTTCCTCAACTTTATGTCTATGCCTGAGCCTTTAGTTTGACCCTCAGGGCCTAGAGAAATTATAAACTGAGTTTTCCCAAAATGGTCCTGGTACCTATACTGAGAGACAGAACCCAGTCCAGCTAGAGCCCTGCTTCCAGAAAGCAATACACCTGGCCTAAATCAGCATTCTGTGCCTTTGGGTGTTAAATAGAGGCCAAGCGGGTAAGTTAGAGGGGACAACCACAGCTGGCTAAGCTCTGTGGCCTTTTGGAACATCTGTCTTGTTGGGAAGACAGTGAGTCCACTCTGGAATCCCTGTCACAGCAGCAGCTCCCAGCTTTCAAAGGGGGGGGGCACCATCAATCAGTAACTGACAGAAAACACAGCCCAGGAAGGTGGGGGCTCTATACAGGGTGAGTCTGAAGACTCTCTCTATGTAGCTTAGGCTGGCCTCAAACTTGAGATCCTCTTACCTCAACCTCTGGAATGGTGGGAATACAGGTACATGTGACTATGCCTAGCCAAGATTAAAAAAAAAGATTTATCTTTATTTTCAGTTAGGTATATGCATGTGTGTCTGTGTGGAAGAAGGTGCATGTCAGCACAGTTGCTCACGGACCCCAGAGACAGGTAAAGGGTCCTCTGGAGTTATAGGTAGTCAGCCACAGGCCATGAGTGTTGGGAATCAAACTCTGATCTTCTGCAAGAGCAGTGTGTGCTCTTCTTCTTCTTCTTCTTCTTCTTTTTTTTTTTTTTTTTTTTTGAGACAGGATTTCTCTGTGTAGCCCTGGCTGTCCTGGACTCACTTTGTAGACCAGGCTGGCCTTGAACTCGCAGAGATCTGCCTGCCTCTGCCTCCCGAGTGCTGGGATTAAAGGCGTGCGCCACAACACGCGGCACAGTGTGTGCTCTTAACTGGTTGTCAGGTCCAAAGAAACTTCAATTCCCCCAAACTGTGAAAAGCAGTGCATATATCCAGAACTGGACTCAATCTGGACTATAGGATGATTTCTGGTGGTTTGAGAAAAGCCAGTATTCCCCAGGGACCTGGGAAACCAGTTCTTATCTGCCAAAACGAGTCATTTCCCTTACCTCTGGCAGGAGGGACATAATGGCTACCTGAATCCCCTATCAGCATATCAAAGCTCATGCTGGCCTCCAAGCTCCCTCAGTATCTCAAGTACCTGTTATACATCTTAAGCCGCACTAGCATCCTAGCCCTCTCTCCGCCCAGATAGCCAGATAGCCATTTGTTCTCTTTATACTGGCAAAGTTCCCCTACCCCCGCTCTTGCTATTACCATCACAGTTCTCTAATCTCTATCTCTGGCTTTTCTTCTCTCACAGCAGCCCTGGCCATGTCCACTCTGTTTCTCTTCTCTATCTACAATAAAAACATCCCCCTTAACCACACCATAGAGTGGTCATGCCAGCAGTTTTTTTATTGTGCTCCATCCCATACATTGGTGAGCTATCTCTGTAGCCCTTGATTTTTTTTTCCTCTTAGTCATTTGGAGGGGCTTGGGGAGGGGTTGTTTGTTTGCTTGTTTGTTTGTTTTGAGACAGAATCTCATGTAATCCAGGCTGGGCTCAAACTTGCTACACAGACAAAAACTGGCTATGGACTCCTATTCCTCCTGTCTCTATTTTGGATTACTGGCATGTGAGTACAGCATGTGGCTTCACACTTGGCTCCTGTGTGTGTGTGTGTGTGTGTGTGTGTGTGTGTGTGTGTGTGTGTGTGTAAATGGGGTGGGAGTGGGGTTGCATAAACCAGTGAGCTATATCCCTTCCACCACTGCTTTTTTCTGTGTGTGGGGGTGTGTGCACATGAGTGTGGGTATCCATGTGTGGAGGCCAGAGCATAAACTCAGGCATCTATCTTTGTCACTCAAGAGACCTCCACCTACTTATTTATTTGTTTGTTTGCTTTTTATGAAATAGAGTCCCTCAGTGGCCTAGAAATCCCCAAATAGTCTAGAGTGGATGGCCAGCAAATTCCCAGGAGCCATCTTTCTCTGCCTTTCTAATGCTGGGCTTACAAACCCATTACTATACCTGACTCTTTTTTTTTTTTTTTTTTCATTTGTAAGTTAGGTTCAGGGGATTGGAATCAGGTACCTGTTCTTATGGGGCAAGGATTTTATTGACTGAGCCAGCGGTGCATGTAGTTCAGGTTAGTTTTGAAGTTATGTAGCCTGCACAGGATTTGAACTATGATTTTTTTTTTCTGCCTTAGGCTCCTTAATAGCTGGCATTACAGGTTGGTGCCCCCAGATCTGGCTAATGTCCATGTTTTTATAACTCCCACTCTGACTGTAATTGCAAACCTAGGGGTTTAGAGTAACCCACAATAGAGATGAGTAGGCCTTAGTAACAAGCCAGTGCAGACACACGGCTAGAAGATATGTCTGAGTGTTACTTTGGAACTGTTGGTGGTTGACGAATGAAGGACTCAAATCAACAAACACAAGCAGGCTCCATTTTACTATCAGGCTAGGTTCCACTTTAGGTCAAAGTTTCAGTTTCTTGAGAATGATTAAGACCTCTCACAGAAACCACAGGCTACGCACAGCCAATCATAAAATGCCAGACCATCTGGTTTAAAATTAAACAGGATGTGAAGCCGGAATGACCTCAGCCTATGAGTATTCCCACCCCAGGAAAGCCCACGACGGGGCTGAGCCAATCAGCCACCAAGTGACCTTATAAGGCTTAAAGTACAAAAAAATGTTGCTTGAGGGGCTCACCACCTAGCCCTGATCAATCAGCTTGAGCCTCATGTAACTCCTCGATAACTGCCCAATCAGAGTACAGATTAGCTCATCCACCCCTGATTCCTTTTAAAAGGCCTGTGCGCCTTTGTTCAAAGTCGCCATTTTGTATAGCTGGTGACCCATAAATGCTGGAAGTTTCTGCAGAACAAATGCTCTTTGCTTTTGCATACAGTTTGAGTCTGGAGTCTTTCTTCAGCCATTCTCGGACCCTTAAACTATGAAAACTATGGGTTCAAAGGGACACTGAGGCTGCCTACAGCATCAATAAGTGACAGCCACTATGGCAGGGATGTGTGTGTGTGTGTGTTAGAATGCATGTCTGGCTTCAGGCATCTCGGAACTAGTCTGTATGCCTTACTTCACAAATAGAAAAACCAAAGCCAAAAAATGATGGGTCCCAAGTAAGATAAGGAGTTGGCTGGTAGCAGAACCAGGACCAGGGCTTGGACAATAGGCAGATCTCCAATGTAGTGATCCTCCTTTTGTCTACCTCAGTCTGACTCAGATCCTGGTGACAGGCCAGCTAGCAGACTGAATTTTAGCCATATACTGAGAGATTAGGAGTTAGACCAATTCCCTAGTAGGTAGTCAGATACAGAGAGGGCCATGATTAGGAAATAAGGATGGTGAACTTCCAAAATGGCTGGCCTCTTCCACACCTTCCAGATCTGAGGCAAAAGCCTGGAAGATTAAAACACAGGCTCTGTGTGTGTGTGTGTGTGTGTGTGTGTGTGTGTGTGTGTGTGTGTGTGTGTGTGTGTGTGT
>CAJQZJ010032716.1:2087342-2111766 GCA_907164525.1 Lophiomys imhausi
TGTGTGTGTGTGTGTGTGTGTGTGTGTGTGTGTGTGTGTGTGTGTGTTCCCTCCTATCAGTAGGGTCCATTGCAGATGAACTGGTTCAACAAGTTCAAAGCCAGACCAAGACATGTTTACAAGACAATTGTGGGCCAATCAGCCATCCTGTCTTTCTTCAAACTGACCAACCTTAAATTAGGGGAGGAAGAGCCTTTAGAGACTTTAAAACACCCAGCACTCAAGGAGAGCCTGGAGAAGCTGCAGCTTGTGGAGCCCTCCTCTGCTTTGTGGATGGATGGTCCTTCTCTCCATGTGTTTGCTGTACATGTGTATTTCCTTACCCTCAATAAAAATCCCCCCATTGTTTCTATTTTTATTTTGATAGAAAATAGATTCTTCTCTCATATAATACATCCTTGCCACAGTTTCCCCTCCCTCCACTCCACACAGGTTGCCCCCTTCCCTCCCCCCCCTATTTCCCTTCAGAAAAGAGCAGGCCTCTAAGAGACAACAACCAAACTGGACCAAAGAAGATACAATACCAGCTGATTCTGAAAGCTGCTATCTACTGTGTTAGAGACTCCCTACCCCACTCTCACTGTTACTGGTCACACGTGAGATTTTCCTGCCTTTCTAATTTAACTGGGAGATAAATGAACCTGATCAAGACTCCTAGATGGTAACAATACCCTCCTCTGACGGCCTTCAGATTGGTAGTGAGCTCTTGGGAGATGGGTGTCCCAAGCCCGCTGTGTGGCCTTGATTGTTGGCTCCACTGCTGATGAGTTCCTCACAGGGAAAGCCATGAGCTCATGAGGAGATTGAAGAGACTTCTACATGCAGAATGTGTGCTCCCTACAGTCCCATCAATGAGCTGTTTCATTTCTCATCTGTCAGTCAGGTTTACACAGAACGTTATATGGGAAATTCCCAGGGATTTGGACCAAAACGATGTATTTAGTCCATGGCTCTATGAGGACATGGATATATCTATCTGCAACTGATGAATTGACTATTTCATCACCACGAGAAGAAATATTTACTCTCCATCCCACTAGGAAGATAAAGGGGAGATGGCAGGAAGAAGTTTCACAATTTGACCACATGGGTAAGGAATAATGTGCTGGTACAGGCAATATCGACTTTAAAAGCTGAGACGGGGGACCACAAGTTCAAGGCCTGCCTAGATAACTTAGTGAAACCCAGTCTCAAAACAGAAAGTAAGAAGGTGTCTAGAGATGTAGCTAAGCACCTGACTGGCTCTGAAGTGGCCATAGTTTATTTAATTTCCCCAGCCTTAGGCCACCACCCAACTACTTTTAGTCTCAGTGGATTTGTGTATACATTTGCAAGGTTGTTGTCAACCCACCCTTTTGTCTTTTTATCCTTGTTCTATAGTCATTCAGTGAGTATACTGTCTCCTTGCAATTTACATTTAGCTTGTGGCTAATGATGCAAGTATTTTTTTTTTTTTTGTATTCTCCTGGCACTAGTGTTACCTTGAGATGTATCTTTCACCCCCTCAGTTGTTCTGTTTGTTCCTGGCTGTTTTGCTAGAAAAGAAGACCTTGGGGCAGGTTGGGTCTGGCAATGAGGTGAGTAGGATGCAGACTAGTCACACCCTTCCCCTGTTGTTATAGGAAGAAACCACTTTCAGATCTTCCAGTAATAGAAACCACTTTAAATCCACTTCACAATGTTGTTTTACACACGTATCTTCATGTAATCTTCACAGTTATCATGGGAAGCAATTCTACCAGGCTCAGGGAAGTTAAATAATGTGCATAAAGCCTACAGCAAAGAAATGAGCACACCTCTTAGGGACTCCAAAGTCACTGCCTGGATGAATGAGCTACCATGGCACTCCTCATCATTAGTGACGAATGGCACTGCAGCCCATTGTGGCAGTGCGGTTGGGAGGCTGAGAAAGGGGCACCAGGAGCAGGAGACCCTGTTTCAAAAACCAAGTGAACAAACAACAAGAAAAAAAAAAAAAAAAAAGAGTGGCATTGGGCCAGGCTGAATGGCCTGTAATCATACCCAGGAGGCAGAAGCAAGAGATGTCGAGTTAGAGGCCAGCCTGGGTTACACAGTAAAGACTGTCAGAAAAAAAAATGTGGAAAAGCTTTGTATTGTTTTTCATTACCAAAAAGGTGTGTGTGTGTGTGTGTGTGTGTGTGTGTGTGTGTGCGCGCGCGCGTGCGCACACACGCGCATGCAGGAGCACTGATTAAGGCTAGAAGCATCTGGTCCTCCTGAGGTTTGAGTCATAAGCAGTTGTCATCCACCTGAGAATAGCTTCTGGGATGCAGGTCCTCTGAAAGAGCAGCAGTATGCTCTTTTTTTTTTTTTTTTTGACACAAAGATTCTCTGTGTAGCCCTGGCAGTCCTAGAATTCACTCTGTAGCCCTGGCTGGTCTCGAACTCAGGGTTCCACCTGCCTCTGCCTCCCAAGCGCAACGCCGCCTGCCGCCACCACCACTGGGCAGCATTATACTCTTAAGTACAGAGCAATCTCTCTAGCCCTCACTCCCACCTCCTTTTGAGGGTCTCATGTATCCTAAGCAGCCTCCAACTAAGTAGCTGAAGATGACCTTGAACTTCTAGTTCCCCGAAACCTCCCTAATGTTGAGATTATAGTTTTGGACCATCACGACCCTCAGCTTGAACTATCTTGACCTACAGCTAGGGTTCTGATTTTAAAAGAGCATTATAATTTTTAGAATGAAATGAGCTAATTCACTTGCAAATCTGTGTCAGATGTGGATCTTTGGCTCCAAAAGTTCTAGTTTAGGCCATTAATGAAGGGCTTACGATCTGATTGCCACAAACTTCAGTGATAATCCTGCTAAGTATGAACCCAGCTTGGCACAAAAGGCCAAGAGCCAGGCAATCTAATGGGTCCCGTGCAAGCATGGTCACCAAATGCAATGAGAACTAGGCCAGGGCTCCGGGTTTCTGCTTCAAACCTGACTGTACCACAGAGCCGAAAGCCTTATATCAGTCCCAGTTTCCCTCTAAGCTGAGGGGCTGGGACCCCTGAGGAGGGTGAATTTCCTTCCAGTTCTGACCTCTTCCCCTCTGCCCAGTAGAGGACCACCTTACCATACTGGACCCACACTGCTTAAAGGCCCCATTGAATTAACCTCCAAAGCACCCGGAACTTGCTTCCCCAGTGGGCGGAGAACTCAAGAGTGGTCTTATTATGAATGAATATGAAGCAGTAACAGCAGGGTTGCCGCTTCAGAATGAAGTCACTATGGTGACCAAAACTGAATGAAAGAGTACAGTTCTAACAGCCTTCCTAGCAGCCCTCTTTTATTCCAGAACTCTGCTGGGCTCCACATGATAGCTCTGCGGAGTTAACTGCCTCAAGGTCAAGGAAATATCTAAATCTGCTTGTCTGTTCCTGGCTTCCTCAGCATCTACGGATTAGGGTGGGCTAGGCTGGGTCTGGAAGGAATACAGATTTTGATACAGTACAAGGGCCAGTTTCTAGGGAAAAGGGTTTGCTTCTGAAGGTTCCAGGGGCAGAAGCGAAGCCTCCTCCAAAGCAGCCTGAAAGAGACAGGCAAGACCTAGGCCTTGCCTCTGCTGGAAGGGAAATGCATTTTATGAATCATTTAGAGTCCTCACGAAGCTATTCTGGGACATGCTTCTCTCCTTCATCTAGCAAACCTACTACAGCAGGGAATGAATTGTGACCCACAGAAATGCAAAGACGGGCTGCTGGGCTTCTCAGACTGGGCCTCATCTCTCTCACTTATCAGATCAAGGTGATTCTGGGAACTGAGTCACTCTCCCTGTGGCTCTGTACTTCTTATTCAGGGACCAGGTTTGGGATCCTCCTGCTTTAAGATGACCTCAGGGCATTCCCCAACTTTGTTTTTGAGACAGGGTCTCTTGTAGGCAGGGCTGGCCTTTATCCTCCTACTTCTAACTCCTAAGTGTTGGGGTTTCTAGCATATACCACCAAACCTAGCCCAGGCCCCTTTTTCAAACCACTTATTTTATATTTTCCTCCCTTCCCCCTCTTCCTTCCTCCCTCTCTCCCTTCCTTCCTGCCTTGCTTCCTATGGAACCTAGGGGCATAAACACACCAGCAAAGTTCTCTACCATTGAGCCATATCCCAAACATTCTGTGTATTTCCTCCTTAAGAAATCCATGTTCACTTTAGAAAAGTTAGAAAACTATGATACTGGAGACATGTATCTGGGCAGAAAGAAAGCCCACAGTGACCTACCACCTAGAAATCATTGATTTATCATTGTTACTTGTTAACACTACACATATGTTTGGAAAGCTTCCCGTATACCAGCTAGGCTCTGTACTGCCTACAAGGGGTGCAGTGGTGACCAAGTCACATTTCACAGGGCTTTTTCCTTTAAATAAAATTTGCAGCCGGGCAGTGGTGGCACATGCCTTTAATCCCAGCATTCAGGAGGCAGAGGCAGGTGGATCTCTATGAGTTCAAGGCTAGCCTGGACTACAAAGCAAGTCCAGGACAGCCAGGACTGTTACACAGAGAAACCCTGTCTCGAAAAACCAAAACAAACAAAAAAAATTGTAGTCTATGTTTACAGTTCCATGGGACCTTTCCCACCCCCACCTCCCCCACCCCACTCGTGTGCACATATGCGTTGTAAGGCAGATGGTAACTGTCAGAGTTGGTTCTTTCTGTCTGCCATGGGCTCTGGAGATGAAACTCTGGCCCTCAGGCTTGTACAGTAAGTACTGTTACCCAGAAACCCACCTTCCTGGCCACACAGAGATCTTTTCTCTGTAGGACTGTTTGCATAGACAGGGTTTCTCTGTGTAGCCCTAGCTGTCCTGGAACTCTCTCTGCAGACCAGGCTGGCCTTGAACATACAGAGATATACCTACCTCTGCATCCTGAGTGTTAGGATTAAAGGCCTGCATCACCACACCAGGCTCGGATACAGCTTTGTACATTTTTTTCCCTTTTCTTTTTTTGAGACAGAATCTCATGTAGTCCAGAATGACCTCAAATTCACTAAGTAGCTGAGGCTGGTCTTAAACTCCTGACCCTCCTGCCTCCATCTACCTTCTGAGTGCTAGAATCACATGCATGTTTCATATACCTGGCCTGACAGTTCCACTTGTTTATTATTTTATCTTGGTAGCACAAGAGAATAAACCTAAGGCCTCACACATGCTAGGTACCTTCTACACTGAGCTACATCTCCAGTCATCAACCTCAGACAAACCAAGATGGTCAGTGGAGACAACATTCTCCCAGAGTAGGATCTCTGGGATTGTCATACAAAAATAAAACAATTCTCACCTCTAAGAGGATAAGAAGTAGCTTATTCTAAAGTCAACTATAAGTGACAGTGGAGCAGAAACACAGACTCCTGCCGTAGATTGCATGTTCCAACATGGTAATAGTTTAGTTTGAAGAGTTTAGGTTGTATCGTACCAGAAGAGAAAGTCATACACTGAGGGACTTTACAGATACATTGGTGGTAGTTTCCTTGGTGGTCTAGTGACTAGGATGTGGCCCTCTTACAAATACATTGGTGGAAATGTTGAGAAGGTAGGTTACAGCAAAGCAGGGACATCTTAGCCATAGGTTTCAGGTGCTATCTGAAGGCAATCTTAGCTTTTTGGTTGATGGAACCAAGAGCTAAGTTAACAGGATTTTTTTTTCTGTTAGTCACACGGATTTTAGGTCAGATACAGAGGTAGGCAAGGGATGTCTATCCAGGGTCTAAAGACAGTTCAAGACAAGTTGTGATTAGGCTCTGGACTTGCAACATTTCAACCTCTCCACAATCATTTAAGTTTTTCTTTAAAAAATATTTATTTATTTACTTCTGATTTATGTGAATGCTGCATGTGTGCATGTGCAGCACCTTTGTGTCTGGTTCCCAAAGAGGCCAGAAGATAATGTCAGATCCCCTAGACCTGGAGTTATAGCTGATTGTGGGACACCATGTGGATGATAAGAACTAAACCCAGAGCATGGCGGTGGTGGTGCACACCTTTAATCCCAGCACTTGGGAGGCAGAGGCAGGTGGATCTTTGTGAGTTTGAGGTCAGCCTGGTCTACAAAGTGAGTCCAGGACAGCCAGGGCTGTTACACAGAGAAACCCTGTTTCGAAAAAAACAAAACAAAACAAAACAAAAAAGAACTAAACCCAGGCTCTCTCCAACAGTGATAAGTGCTCTTAACTGCTCAGTCATCTCCCTGGTGCCATTATTGAAGTTTTTTTTTTTGCCCCTCCCCAATTATTGAAGTTTTAATCAGTTAATCAGCCTTGCTGAAGGTTCAGCGGAAGGCACGGCTTCTTTCCAGAATCTGTTCAAAAAGTCAAGTTGAAAAACATCTTCATGTCACCGGGCGGTGGTGGCACACGCCTTTAATCCCAGCACTTGGGAGGCAGAGGCAGGCGGATCTTTGTGAGTTCGAGGGCAGCCTGGTCTACAAAGCGAGTCCAGGACAGCCAGAGATATTCAGAGAAACCCTGTCTCGAAAAACCAAAAAAAAAAACTTCAATAATGCCATCTTCATGCCTAATTATTAAAAAAAAAAAAAAAAAGAATTTTGAGTTCTGGGAGAAGGGGGAGAGGGTGGAAGGGTGGGACCGAGAGGGGTGGAGGGAGGGGACTGTGTTGGAGATGTAACTTGAAGTAATAAATAAGCATTAAAAAAAAAAAAAAGAAAAAGAGAAACATCTTCAGGCAAAACACTCACAGACACAAAATATATAAATCTAGAATCAATCAATCAAGCAAGCAAGCAAACAAACAAAACGACACTGAAATTCTGTGAGAGGACGTAGGGTGCCTGTTGCCAAGCCTGGGGCCTAAGTTAAATTCCCAAGCAACACATGATAAAATGAGAGAACCTACTCCTGCAGATTGTCCCATGAATTCTATACATATAGCAAGGAATGCATCTGCTCCCCCTACACCCTCCCACAAAAAAATGATTTAAAAGAAGTCCACAATGACACGGCTGTCACACTGGGTGTGTTGGCACATGCTTACAGACTTAGTTGGAAGGATCACTTGAACCCATGAGTTTAAGATGAGCCCAGGGCCACACAAGACATTATAAAAGTACTTTTGTGTGGCTTCTTCTTCGGGAAATCACCAAATGGCAGGAGACTCATGCAGTGGGAGGGCATGGAGGACCAGGATTGGGACGCAGTGGTCTTAGGGACCAAGGTTATGGTTGAGGTCCTTGAAGTGCTCTATTGAGGGGCTAATGCTGAAGACAAGGAGTGGATTCCTATCCCTAAGCTGCGTCGCCTGATCAAGGACACATAAAGATCACATCCCTGGAGGAGATCTACCTGTTCTCCCTGCCCACTAAGGAATCCAAGATTATAGACTTTTCCTGGGCACATCCCTAAAGGATGGGGTTCTAAAGACCATACCAATGCAGAAGCAGACTGGGGCTGGCCAGAGGACCAGGTTCAAGGATTTGGTGGCTATTGGGGACAATAGTGGTCATGTTGGTCTTGGTGTTAAGTGCTCCAAGGAGGTAGCCAGTGCCATCTTGGCCATGTCGGCCAAGCTTTCCATATCCCTGTGGGGAGAAGCCAGGAAGAAGACTGGCAAGCCCCACACTATTCCATGTAAGGTGACAGGCCACCGTGGCCCTGCGCAGATGGATCTCATCTCTGTCCCTGAGGCACTGGCATCATGTCTGCTCCTGTGCCCAAGAAGCTGCTGCTGCTGGCCAGTATGGATGACTGCTGTACATCAGCCAGGGCTGCACAGCCATGCTGGGCAGCTTTGCCAAGGCCACCTTTGATGCCATTACTAAAACCTGCAACCGCCTGATCCCTGACCTCTGCAAAAAGACAGTGCTCACCAAGTTTCCTTATCAGCAATTCACTGACCATCTTGTGGAAACCCACATCAGAGTCTCTGTTCAGAGGAGCCAGGCTCTAGCTGTGGCTACCACATAAAGATTTTTTTTTTTTTTTTTTTGGTTTTTCAAGACAGGGTTTCTCTGTGTATCCTTGGCTGTCCTGGACTCACTTTGTAGACCAGGCTGGCCTCGAACTCACAAAGATCCGCCTGCCTCTGCCTCCCAAGTGCTGGGATTAAAGGCGTGCGCCACCACCGCCCGGCTCCACATAAAGATTTTTATACAAGAAAAATAAAGTGAATTAAGTCTGTTTAAAAAACAAAACAGGGCTGGAGAGATGGCTCAGCGATTAAGAGCATTGACTGTTCTTCCAGAGGACCCAGGTTCAATTCCCAGCACCCACATGGCAGCTCACAACTGTCTGTAACTCCTGTTCCAGGGGATCCAGCACCTTCAATAAAAATAAATATTTCTTAAAAAAAAATCAAACCAAAACATATCGAAAAAACCCCAAAACAATGTGTGTGTGTGTGTGTGTGTACGTGTGCACACACGTGTGGGAGAGAGCAGGTGAATCAACACCAAGGCTGTAAAGGAAGATGTTTCAGGATAGAGCCTACAGTTTACATTGCTTGACTTCCCCAAGTTCACATGGTTTCTGTATCTGCCAGGCATACAGTAGATGCTGGTCTAAAGGTTGGACTGATTGTGCCTTTCATTTTATGGAGGATGTTGTCAACATCTGGGTTTATCTTTGCAGTGTGTGGGCCCTTTTGCATTTGCTGGTCTGAGTGAGGCTCAGTTAGCATAAGCAGGAGGTGTGTGTGGGAAGAGGGTACTCACAGGAGGAGCTGCAACTCCTAACAGTCAGCAGAGGTGTGTGGGGGAGGGGAATCTGAACTCTCCTTCCTTGTGCGGTTTAAACCTTAAGGCGTGCAGCATTTGTTTCTGAAGGGATCTTGGTGAGTTCCTCCTCTTTTTACTGTGCTCTCAGAAGATTCCTTTGCTGGAACTCTGGAACTAAAGTGTCAGCGTACTGCTTGTGAGATTAGGGTACAAGAATGTTACTCACATTTCTTTGTTAGTCCCCTCAGCTTGGTCTTATGGAGCAAGCTAGACATTTCAAACTGTCCTGTCGAGCAGATTCCTGAGGCCATTAGCTGAGGGCTGCCTCTGGTCACCATCCAGGAACAGAATGCAGTCAGTATTCATTCTTTTTTTTTTTTTTTGGTTTTTCGAGACAGGGTTTCTCTGTTTAACAGCTCTGGCTGTCCTGGACTCGCTTTGTAGACCAGGCTGGCCTCGAACTCGCAAAGATCCGCCTGCCTCTGCCTCCCAAGTGCTGGGATTAAAGGCGTGCGCCACCACCGCCCGGCCAGTATTCATTCTTGCAAGTGTCTACATTAGTCAGGATTCTGAAGGGAAATGGAACTGATCTTGGCTGAGTGGCTCATGTCTATTATCCCAGCTATCCCAGCATTGACACTGAGGCAGGAGGATCACCAAGAGGTGGAGGACAGCTTGGGCTATACAGTGAGTTCCAGACTAGCCTAGGGTATAGAGTGAGCATTTATTTCAAAAAAAGGTGAAACAGTGGGCTGGTGAGATGGCTTATCAGATAAAGCGCTTGCTTAGCAAGTCTGACAACCTGAGTTTAATCCCAAGACCCCACGTAAAGTTAGGAGGAAACCAACTCCAAGAAGTTGTCCATAGACCTCTAAGTGCACATGAAGCACACATGAAGCCATGTGTGTGTACCCATAAACAGTAATGATAATGACAAAGACAGCACAAGCTGGGCATGGTGGTGAACACCTGTAATCACAATTCAGGAGGCAGAGGCAGTAGGACAAAGGGTTCAGAGTCACTCTCTGTCACATAAGGAGTTTGAGGCCAGTCTGAGCAGCATGAATTCTTTTCTTTTTTTTTTCTTTCTTTTTCTTTTTTTCTCTCAGGGAGACTGGGATCTCAGACCCAGCAGGGAGCCAAGCAACAAAAGGGTGGAGTCTTCCTTTCCTTGCCCATCAGGCCTTTGAGGGACTAGGTGACACCCAGTCACATCAGGGAAGGCTGTCTTCTACTGCTAATCTCCTTTAAAAACATGCTCATAGACACATCAGAAATGATGTTCAATCTGAGCTCCCTGTGGCTCAGTGACATGTAATCAAACACCACATGGCCTCTTCCTTAGTTGAGCTTGCAGAAAGGACCACACCCCTGCTGATGCCCAGATAGCAGCCCTGTGCATGAGGACCTGGTTATGTCAGAGTCCTGACTTAGAGACATAAAACACACGACTATTGTTTAAGAAGTGGTGGCAATGGCTTCTTATAGTTATAGGCAATATAATTTACCTACAGGAAAGTACACAGGAGAGCAAAGCTGGCATTATGAAAAGCTGAGCATAACCTGTGTAACCAGTATCCTGGCCAAGATACAAAGAATGGCTTGGGAATGGTCATTCATATTTCCTGTTAGCTCCTTGGCCTCCCAGGCCTGGGATTACATGCGTGAAGCACCATGCCTGGCTCTGTTGTTTCTCTCTTAACTATATGGGTTCATGGCATGTGTGCAAAACAGCTTTAGCAGTGTCTCAGATTCCGAAGGGCACTGAGAATCACAGAGGCACAAGGAGAACCAGTGCTTGACCAACCTGCCTGGAGTTAAGCTTTACTGACTCCACCTGGGAGCAGGTGAACTAATTCCCCAACAGAAATGCTGCCTTCCAGACAGAAACTGTCCCAGAATACCCCCATGTTGTCTTCTGCCTATTACTCAAGTATGCCCAGAGAAAATAAGTGCTAAGCCATATTTAAGCATTTTCCCTCTATAAGCCAATGTCCTAGGGTGTGGACTTTTGTTTACAGAAGTCTTTTGAAGGTTTCATTATTAGGATAAGGGCCCAACAGCAACCAAGAATGATTAATCCAAGATATGACAATCAGATTGAGTTTCTGGACATAGTTGTTAATAAGCAACTCTTACCGTGACTGGAGGTCTATATTGTACACTTAATGTTATGTAGCCAGACATGTTAGTATGGTCCTGTGATCCCAGCACTTGGGAGGCAGAGGCAGGAAAATCACCAGAAGTTTCAGTCTGGCCTGGATTACATAGTGTATTCCACCAGCCAGGGCTACAGAGTAGAACTTTCCCTCAAAAAGTCAAAAGAAAATATACGTTACATCATTTAAAAAAAACAAAACAAAACAAAAAACCTCAAAAATCAAATCCTAGGGCTGGAGAGATGGACTGGTGTTCAAGAGCACTTGATGCTCTTGAAGAGGATCTGGGATCAGTTCCTCAGTTCCCAGCATCCCTATGGCAGCTCACACTCACAACCATCTGTAACTACAGCACCAGGGGATCTGATGTCCTCCCCTGACCTCTGTAGGATCCAAAGCTCTCTCCTGGTCTCTGCAAGATGTACAGAGGCTGGGGAAATGGCACAGTGGTTAAGAGTACTTGTTGCTTTTCCAGAGGACCTGAATTTGGGTTCCCAGCACCTATGTCAGGACTGGCTGTAATTCTAGCTCCAGAGGATCCATTGCCTCTGACCTTCAAAGCACCTCCCTTGTGTGTACGTACCCACATGTAAACACACATGCCAAAACATAATTAAAAGTGAATCTTCAAAAAAAAAAAAAAAAAAAAAAGGCCAGCATTCGAGAGGCAGGCAGATCTCTGTGAGTTCAAGGCCAGCCTGGTCTACACAGTGAGTCCAGGACAGCCCAGGATACACAGAGAAACCCTGTCTTGAAACAACAACAAAAACCCCTACTCTTGCTGGGCATGGTGGCACACACCTTTAATCCCAGCACTTGGGAGGCAGAGGCAGGCATATCTCTGTGAGTTTGAGGCCAGCCTGGTCTACAAAGTGAGTCTAGTACAGCCAAGGATATACAGAGAAACTCTGTCTCAAAAAACCAAACCAAACCAAAAAACCCTATCCCCCCAAAAGAAATATTTACAAAATAGTTTATAACTGAGAAAACAGGCTTAAATGATTTATCTAAGATCATGGAATTTTGTATAGCTGGAGAAAGGCTGACCAGAAGCAGACACAGGTTCAGTTTTGAAGTTTAAACATTATTGAGGCTTGGCCAACACTCCAGCACCCCAGAGAGCTTGAAAGCAAAGTCTATGGCAGTCAGGACTGGCTGGGGTGCCAGGCTGAGCTTTTTCTCTCTCATATGGGGTCCTCCCCAGATCCTCCTGCCTATGTCTCCTGAGTACTGGGATTATGCCTGGGAGCTTTGAGGCCCTGATCCATCCATCAGGACCTCTTTTTTTTTTTTTTTTTTTTGGCTTCTTATCCTAGACATGGCCTTATGAATTACATGCTGGCCTTGAACTTTGAACTTTTGATCCTCCTGACTCTACCTCCTGAGTGTTGTGTGTGTCACCAGGACAGGCTGGTTTCTCAAAAATTTTCCCCCTTTCTTGAAACAGGGTTTCATGATTGACATGCTGGCCTTGAACCCAATATGAAGTCAAAGAGGACCTTGAGTTCCTGATCCTACTGCTTCTAGCACTGGTATGATAGACATGAGATATCATGCTCACCCCTAACTGGATCTCCTCTCTACCCCTCTTCTGAGGCAGTAGCAAGGATTCTTGTTGTCAATACATGAAATAACAGATACATTTTTATTTATTTATTTTTTTTTGGTTTTTCGAGACAGGGTTTCTCTGTATAACAGCCCTGGCTGTCCTGGACTCGCTTTGTAGACCAGGCTGGCCTCGAACTCACAGAGATCCACCTGCCTCTGCCTCCCAAGTACTGGGATTAAAGGCGTGCGCCACCACCGCCCGGCACATTTTTATTTTTTATGACAATTTTAGACTGCAGGGCTTCTCTGTGAGAAGGTTAGTACAATAAGTAAATAGACTACTGCCCCCCCAAAAAATCCAGCAAGCATTTGCAAAAATGTTCAAGATGATGGGCCTATTGCACAGCAAGGGAAATTTTATTTTAAACATTTATTTATTATGTATACAGTATTTGCTCTACATATATGCCCGGGCAGATCTCAATGTAGATGGCTGTGAGCCACCATGTGGTTGCTGGGAATTGAACTCAGGACCTTGGGAAGAATAGCCAGTGCTCTTAACCTCTGAGCCACCTCTCCAGCCCAGCAAGGGAAAGTTTTTAAAAAGGCATTTGCTTGATTTTTCTCCTCAGTAAGATATGTAACATAAAGCATGCAGCTCATTTGGTGGAAAATGTTTTCATTGTAGAAAAGATTTAAATTTTTCTTCTTCATCTCACAGTCCAAAACCTCAGGCTTTGACCTAAACCAGGAAATTAAAATAAGGTGATTTCAAGTGAACCTCTAGTTTCCCTACTTACCAGACATCTTTACTCTTAAGGATATACATCCAGCACCTAGAGGTGGAGCTTAGTCACCAGATACCTATTGTGAATGAGGCCCAGGCTTCAAGTTCTAGCAATGAAAAACACAAAGCCATGTACAGCCCCCAGTTAGGATGTGTGTATCAATAGGAACTTAGTGGGCAAAGCTTTCTCTCATAGGGACTTCTTGACCAAACTGGAGTTAAGTGAATTTCACCTGCAAGAGAGGACCGGCGAGCCTAGTATTTGCTCTGTGACATTTAATAGCAAGGCAGTCCTCCAAGTGCAGAGGCCCAATGGGCTAATAAAAAGCACATACATAGCCTCTAGCTTCGGTGTGGAGACCCAGGGTCCTACCAAGTCTGGCTGCTGGCTATATCCAGCTCTCAGACAGGTTCAGTCCTGCTGACAAGGCTAGAAAATGTCAGGAGGCCACATCTGTCTGCTGTTGGCAGGTACACATCTCTATTTGTCCATGTTCATGTGGTTCACGGGGAAGGAATCAAGAAGCTTAGGTTTGGGAATTGCATGAGCGTTATTTACCCAGGAGGCAATGTTCAAAGTCCTTGATTAGGACAAAGGATACAAAAATAGGTCACAAGGTCCCACAGTCAGCACAGCTAACCTTTTTCTCCATCCACCTTTAAAGCAGTACAGACAGTTTTGCTCACAGATGGATAATCACCGTGCTGAAGTCACTCAAGCCTCCATTTAAAAGTTTCGGATCCCTATTTCAGATCCAAGGTTAGAGAGCAGAGTCCCTGGGACCCCTCAAAGCATCCTAGAAGGCAATGGGCATCAATAGTCAAGTCACGGGGTCTCGCTTATGGGTTCATGGCGTTGGCTTATTCCCTTCTATTCACTGGGACATCCATCTTAGGCAACTTGGAGGTTACTGCATCTTCAGCTACTCAGGTGGCCTGGACATGTCTCAGCCTCTGGGAGATGGCGCTGGGCTACTTTGTTGGGCTCAATGGCAAACCGTCTGTAATCAAACTTACGGATCTGTCTCAGTCCAAAGGGAGTTCCGTTTATTTGATGAGCTCTTATCATTCCCACTTCCATGGTCCATGTGGTGTTAGGATTTGGGCCAGATAAGACTCTGGAGGGAGCAGAGGTGGAACAGCTTGTGGACTTCTGCTTGTTGGATGAGTGAGGGGGTGTTCTTTGTGCTGGAGTGAACATTCAGCAGCTTTGACTTATGGAGTGCTTCTGTCACTCAGAAGCACTTGGTCTCTTCAGTGGGAAGGCCCCTGGGGTTTGTTGTGTGGTGAGATGATTCATGATGACATGGGTAGCTTTAGCTCTCACCATGAGAATTTTGTTAACATTATTAGTGGCTACTGACAGAGTCATCTCACAATAGGGAGGTGACAATGGCTTCTTCTTCCCCTGCTTGACGAGGTGCTGATATGTGTGTTCTGGAACCTCTGGCTTCCAGAGGATGCTCCTTATGTCCTGTGGAGGAGGAGTCATGGAAGCAGGGTCCTTTAGGCTATTATCATATCTGGATGCCTGGCAACATGTCTCCATAGGTAGGGGCATCTTGCCTAAATGCTCATTGGGCCCAAGAGCATAGTGAAATGATATTGGACTATGCTGACAGACAGATGTTAGATGAGGAACATTATCCAGGTGCTTTACATTAACCTTTCAGAGATTCTGTACACCTGCTGCAGCCCGGCCACCAACCAGGCCTGCAGCCACCAACCAGGCTGGAGGACCCAGATTTTCCCCAAGAGCTGTGCCACAACACAGAGTGAAGCCCTTATGAATGTACAATACCCAGAGTACACACCACCCCTGGGGCACTGCCATCCCTACTCCATTTTACATCTCCACCACAGTCTCCTCCCTCCACCCTTCTCCCACCCTCTCCCTCTTCTCCTACCTATCCTACTCCTACTCCTCCGGTGTGGGGTGCCCTACATATCAGCCCCCTTTAGTGCAGCAGCCATATGAGGGCTAAGGCTGGTGGATTTCTTATTCTTCCCATTTATACATGTATCCAGCCTTCCAACTATCCATGCCTCCTACCATCTACCGAGACCCATATAGCACATGGCTATCCATGGTCTCTCCATGTGAATTCCATTCCAGAAGGAACCTGGTGGCAGAAGTGCCTAGGTTACAGCAGCAAATGTAAGAGCCAGGTTCTCTGCTAGATCTGGGGTTCCCACAGGGAGACTCTCTTACATAATGACTTAGGTCCTGTGTTCCTTTCCAACCTCATTTTTCTAACTCATCCTCTAGGTCATTGTCTTCAAGCACCAATGGTCTTCCTCGTCTTTCTGACCAAGCCAAGCCCTCTTTGGCCTTGGGACTTTAAGGAATTGCTGTTCTTTTGTGAATTGAATGTTCAGTCAGCAAGGTAAAGAGCTGTCTCTGAGCCGGGCAGTGGTGGCGCACGCCTTTAATCCCAGCACTTGGGAGGCAGAGGCAGGTGGATCTTTGCGAGTTCGAGGCCAGCCTGGTCTACAAATTGAGTCCAGGACAGCCAGGGCTACACAGAGAAACCCTGTCTCGAAAAATCAAAAAAAAAAAAAAGAGCTGTCTCTGTTGTTTTGCGTCCTATAGTGAGTGTCCTGTCTTCAGAACGGCCCTTTTTTGTACCCATCTTCTTTAAAGGGTGTGTATTCTTCTGCCTTGCCCATCTATTATTTTAAACCCCAGCCTGTTTCTCTTATAGAATTGCTCAGAATCTTTCATCATTTTGTTTATTTTTTTTTTCCAGACAAGGTTTCTCTGTGCATCCTTAGCTGTCCTCAACTCACTTTGTAGACCAGGCTAGCCTCAAACTCACAGAGATCCACTTGCCTCTGTCACCTGAGTGCTGGGATAAATGGTCTGGCAATTAGACAGCTGTGAACTGCCATGTGGGTACTGGGATTTGAACCTGGGTCCTTTGGAAGAGCAGCCAGTGCTCTTAACAAATAAGCCATTTCTCCAGCCCTCACCATCTTTTTTTTTTTTTTTTTTTTGGTTTTTCGAGACAGGGTTTCTCTGAATATCTCTGGCTGTCCTGGGCTCGCTTTGTAGACCAGGCTGGCCTCGAACTCACAAAGATCCACCTGCCTCTGCCTCCCAAGTGCTGGGATTAAAGGCGTGCGCCACCACCGCCCGGCTGTCACCATCTTATTTATAATTTTATAATTCAACAATTAGAAAAAGTAGGTCCAAATCTTTTGTACCCTTCATGGCATACTTTCAGCTTTTCTCACTGACACATAGCAGTCCTTCAATGGCTTTTGAGTGAATAAGAGAAAAATGCATGACTAGACAGTCCTAGTATTAGAAAGATTGAAGATTTGTAGAGAATAGGCTCTGGAAGATAGGACAGGATTGGAGAGAGGGTCTTGATGGCGAAGCAGAAGAACTGGCTCAGTGTGAACACAGGGCAAGTACAGTCTCTTGAGCTGCACAACGAGAATAGTGGCTTTGGAGGGTGCCTTGTCATCTATGCCACAATCTATGATAAATTAGGAATTTAAACTACTCACTGCAGAAATTTGTAATTACTTTGAGAAGTAACAAGGTCCTAGGGCCCAAGTTATATTTTCTTCCCTGTGGGAAATTATACAGCATGGAAATTCAGGTAGTCATGGCTTCATAGACTATATGCTATTGTTTAATTAGATGATTTTGGTGAACTACAGACAAAGTGTTATATTGAAAATTCTGGATGTTTAATGGAAGCATATAGTCCATAGGAGAGGTTTTTTGCTTCCTTACTATGCTAGGTATCTAAACAAATGCTGTATGCATGTTAGAACGCAGATTTTTTTTTAAAGGAAGCTTCAGTTTTTTTTTTTTTTGGTTTTTCGAGACAAGGTTTCTCTGTGTAGCCCTGGCTGTCCTGGACTCACTTTATAGACCAGGCTGGCCTCGAACTCACAAAGATCCGCCTGCCTCTGCCTCCCAAGTGCTGGGATTAAAGGCGTGCACCACCACCGCCTGGCTAAGCTTCAGTTTTTTTCATCTGTAAAATAGAGCTAAAACCTATCAGTGGGTTTCAAAAACTGATTACTGAGATAGGGTCTCATTATGATAGATGTCCTGGCTGGTTTAGAACTTGCTATATAGACCAGACAGCCTTGAACTCACAGGTATGTACCTGCTTCTGGCTCCTTGACTGAAACCATGTACCACCATGCCTGGCTCTTTTTAATCTTTAGTTATTTATATATGTATGTGTCTCAGAGTAGGTTTGTGCACAAGGAGGATGGAAGAGGGCAATGACTCCCCAGGAGCTAGAGTTACAGGCAGATATTGTAGGAACCATTAATAATTAATATTGATATTTATGATTACTAAGGCAGTGGAGTACTCCTTAACCTGATATATTCTAAATAATCGTACAGAGACCTGTTAGAGTTTGAATAAGCCTTATCTACTGGAGCTGGGAAGGGCTTAACCCTCTAAGCTAGCTTTCTACCTCCCAGCTAAAATCCCCATAAACACTTGCACATGTTCCAGTTGGTCTGGTTCCCTGAGCAAGTTGCTCCTGGCCATGTGTGCTTCTCCTAACTGCTGAGCCATCTCTCCAGCCATTTTCCATGTGTGCTTCTCATCCTCTATCATAACCCACTGTGTCTGCTCCTTCTCCTCCTCTCACTCCACTGTCCTTATGGTGCTTCTCCCTCTCCTGATGCTCCTCTGACTCCCAAGCCCAGGGAAAGTTGGCCCAGCCTCTCTCCTTTGCCTAGCCCAGGCAATAGGCAACTTTATTCAACCAATCAGTGAAATGGATTATCAGGCAAGGTTACATAACATCACTTGGTGTACGTGACAATGTCCTTGTGTGGAGTGTGACCAGACTTTATGGGGAGTCAGTAAATAATATTAAAATACATAGCATTGTTAAGACAAACCACAACAGTTCCCCCTTTCTAATAAAAGGCTATATATATATATATATATATATACATATATGTGTATATATATATAAATATATAAATTTATATGGTAAAGCACATACAGTAAGAATTATGAAACAGTTTGGTACTAGAACCAAACTGGGGTCCTCTGCAATAGTAGCCCATGCTCTTCACTGCTGAGCCATCTCTCTGCCCTCATAACATAGAATTTTAAATGAGAGGTTATGGGAAAATCAGTGATACATAGTGATCACTAAGTAAACTCATTTTCCCCTGTTATCTTAAAGACTCTGAATTCACCCCGACTGGCATCTTCTATTGGACTTTTACTTTTCTGAGAGCTGCTAGACTTGAAATAGACATAACATTGCCTAATACTTGCTTATTGCCATTTTGTCTTTTCTATGAGAAAACTGGACTAACAACTGTGTAATTTACTAGCTAAATGACTTCAGAAACCACATTTTTGTCTCAGTTTTCAAATAAAATGGGTATAATAGTACTTGTCTTCTTGCAAGGATCACATAAGACTGATATATGACATTTAATTAATCTTCAGAATTTCATTCTTCTCTCCACATTGGTAGCTTTTCTTCTTTCTCTTTTGTAGGTGTTCTTAGTGCCTCTGATCTCTCCTACAGGAAAGGGCTGACTGAGGAACAGTCTGAAAGAAATGGGTTCAGTAGCTCCTTCTAGACTTAACAAGAGATTTAAAGTAGGATTAGCCTTTAAACCCAGCTCTTGGGAGGCAGAGGCAGGCCAATTTCTGTAAATTCCATGCAAGCCAGAGCTACATAGGGAGGCCTTGTTTCAAAAAGCAAAACAAACAAAAAACCCTAACCAGAAAAACAAGGACATTAGGACACTGGAGGGACCCCCCACCCATTATTTTTCCTTTCTTGAGACAGAGTCATACTCTGTAGGGTGAAGCTGTCCTGAAACAGTATGAAGCCTGTGTGGCCTAGAATTTTTGCCATTTCTACCTATGCCTCTAAAGTGCTGGGATTAACTCCATGGGGAGCTATGCCTGGATTGAGGTTTGTTTGTTTTTCTACACACAGCACAGAAGGCTAGGAAAGAAAAGGCTTCAACAGTGAAATCTTTCCAGTAGAACTAAAGAGAATAAGCAACGGGCAGGACTTCACTCAACTTAGTATGCCAGCTGTCTTACTTCTCGTTAGAATTTTACTTCTTTGAAATTAGCTGGTCCCTAGAAAAGCAGAGATTAGTCCTTTGTTTCTAAAAAGTGAAGCCAAGGAAAACACTGTTTGTGCGCATGCTGGAGTTCCTGTCATGTGGTTATGGAGAATGTCTTGTAGTCTTCTTATTCCCAGCACGACGTAAATTGACTAGCAGAATAGGCACCCACAAAGTGTTTCAGGATTATTTTGGAAGTTTAGTTATCTTCCCCACAGAAGCCTGTTGTGCCCACACTCAGCCACAAGCAAGTCCACACCTAGAAATAACATTTATTCTAAGGATCTCTGCGCAAAGATTCTTGGGAAGTGGTTCCCCTTCTGCATTCTCCCGCTATTCCTCCCTTGGGGAGTCTTTGAAAGAACTGGCACGATTAGCGTTTCCTTCCCTTCTCCCACCTCCGAAGAACAGCCGCGTATGGGCAGGAGCATACACCAATCATAAAGCGGTATTCTTCCTCCCAACGAATAGATTCAGGCGGGATGTACAGGGCTCCTCTTTTGCCATCCTTCAGCCCGCCCCTCACGCCTCCTTTTAGGTTAGTCACTTGACAACTCACCTGACCAATGGGAAGTTCCTACCCTGAGCGAGGGGGCGGGACCCGGCCAGGGACAGACGTCTCCTTCTGGCCAATGCGCTGACAGAAGTGCGGGAGGGGTGGAAGGCGGAGCCAATGGCGCGGTGCCAATCACTAGCATCAGTGAAAGGGCGGGACGACAGTGTTAGCGGGAGGGTGGGGAAGGCCTCGGGAATCCAGCCGCGCTGCCGCCGCCGCCGCCGCCGCCGCAGCCCGAGTCGGAGGAGGGAGAAACCAGCGAGAAAATGGCGGCCGTGGCTGCTGAGGCGGCGGCGACCGCGGCGTCCCCCGGGGACGGGGGCGCCGGTGAGGCCGAGCCGGAGCTGGAGCCCATCCCCGGCAGCGAGGCCGGCACCCCCCTCCCGGTCACGGCCACCGAGGCGGCGGTGCCGGACGGCAAGGCCGACGGGCGCCAATCCGCCCCTCAGGCCGACGAGCAGCCGCTGCCGCCGCCGCCTCCGCCGCCTCCGCCGGGGGAGCTGCCCGGCAGCCCCGAGGCTGAGGCGAAGCCTCCCGAGCCCGCGGCCGCCCCGGCCCCGGCCCCGCCGCCCGAGCAGCCCCCGGCCGCCCCCGAGCAGCCTGAGGACGCGCCGCCGCGGCCGCCGCCAGCTCCGGCGCTCGTGCCGCCGGCGGGCGGGGACTCGGCGGTGTCGCAGCTCATTCCCGGCTCGGAGGTGCGGGTCACGCTGGACCACATCATCGAGGACGCGCTCGTCGTGTCGTTCCGCCTCGGGGAGAAGCTCTTCTCCGGGGTCCTCATGGACCTGTCTAAAAGGTACCGCCGGCCCCCGACCGCACGCCGTCCGCTCCGCCGCGAGGGAGAGCGCCTGCCCCGGCTGCTCCCACCCCGCCCTCGGCTCCTGCGCGCTGCTCTTTCCGTGGGGCGCGCTCCGCGTGGGGCCGACGCGCGCGGCCCCGGAGGGGCGGGCCGGGCCCCAGGTGTGCGGCTGGGGACGCGCGCGGGTGCAGATGGCAGGCGCACCCCGCCTCCCCATCACTGGCCCTCTGCGACCCTGACTTGCGCACTGGGGCAGAGGGAGTGATCCAGAATGCAGATGGATCCTCCAGAGAACCGGGCGCCGGGCGGGGGAGAGGTGCTGCTGAGGCTCTTGTCTGTCCTCAAACCAACCTCTAACTTCAGCGGGCCTGAAAGCCCTTCTTGGGCTTCCCAGTAGGTTACCTGTCAGGTTTTGGAAGATGAAGAGCCCTGGGTAGGTGAACCCTTTTTTACTGTTACTCTTACTGCTGCAAGAAGTTCCTTGGAGGGTGACTCCTCAATAAGGAGGTACAGTTTGCTAATTCTACTTATAGCTTAAAGAACTACTGGGTTTTTTATTTTTTGAAACTTTACTATCAAAGTGGTGGGTTTACAAAGAAATGTTCGCATAACTTTTACTTTGGAAGTGCTAGGGCCTGAATCTTAAATGACTTCTGAGACTATATATACAATTATACTTAGGTTTTCACTGGAACATTGAGTTCACCTGCAAACCTCTGTTTTAACCAGTGTGTTTTTTAATCTTTTGATTTAAAATGTTCTGGGCACTGCTTTAAACAGGTAAAGAACATAATCTGTTTTCAGTTTAGAGTTAACCTTTTTATTCTCTTCTTTTGCAGATAGGAAGTGCAGAGACTCCCATTCATGGCTCTCCATTCTGTTTCCTGCAACAGCACACACACTCTGGTGTCTCACCTGTTTGGAAATGGTTTATTAGTGTGTTTGATATGTTTACGTATTTTAATTTCTTTTTTTCTGTGCTGGAGATTGGACTCAGAGCCTTCTGGATGCTAGGCAAGCATCATACCATTGAGCTACACATCCCCAGTCTTCTCCAGATTTTTTTTTCCCCTTTACTTTTGAGACACGGTCTAGGTTAAGTTTTCCGTGCTTGGCTTGAACTTGCAATCACCCCGACTCAGCCTCTCCCAAGTACTGATATGACAGACATTTCCCATCATACCCCATATCCTGCCTGGCGTATGCTTTACTTTTAAGTCCCCCCCTTCAAGGCACAGGAGTTGTTTCTGTTGGGAACAGCTATTTAAAATTTATATTGGAGTATGGTGGTAGGGAAGGGGGGAATGATGAGTGCCTGTCAGTCACTCTGTATACTTTGTTAGTCTTCAGGGTTTTTGTTTTGCTTTTATTATCTGTTTGTGATTTTGGGTTAGTACGTTAGTTTTCATAGTTAGAAAGCTGCATAAGACAGTGCTTTCTACTGGTATTTTTAATAGCAAGAGAGACACTCTAATGTGTATGCTATTGAATCAAACAGAAGAAGAGGCCAATGATTGTGTGAGAATCTGAATTTCAAATCTGCAAAAGAAAGGTGCAAAAAGGTAAGTTTTGGAAATAGTGGTTGTGTTTTCTCATGTTGAGGTGTTCATTCTGACAGTTTTTGAGATTTGTAATTTGAGTTTTGGTCTATTTAACAATATTTCTTGTAAATAATGATTTCTTTTGTTGGAGGAGCTTTTGAAAGGATGTGGAGTCTTAGTCTTTCTGTTTTGAACTCCTGGACTCAAGCTGATCCTCTTGTCTCAACCTTCTTTCTGCCTCAGCACCCACAGTAGCTGGGACTATAGACTATCTATGCCTTTGAGAGGATATATCCAGCCCACTGAGATACTTTTTATCCACCGTACTCAGACCACCGTTACACTGTATTCAGCAGACACTTTAACAATAATTTGTATCTTATTTGAATTGGCCACTGAATTATGTTTCCTGGTAACAAATAACAAGTGTTCCCAATTGAATGGCATACATTGTATCACATAAGGGTAGTGTTTTTTTTTTTTTTTTTTTTTTTTTGGTTTTTCGAGACAGGGTTTCTCTGAATATCTCTGGCTGTCCTGGACTCGCTTTGTAGACCAGGCTGGCCTCGAACTCACAAAGATCCTCCTGCCTCTGCCTCCCAAGTTCTGGGATTAAAGGCGTGTGCCACCACCGCCCGGCTAAGGGTAGTGTCTTTTTAACGCTAGTGATGGT
This sequence comes from Lophiomys imhausi, assembly GCA_907164525.1. Taxonomy (NCBI): domain Eukaryota; kingdom Metazoa; phylum Chordata; class Mammalia; order Rodentia; family Muridae; genus Lophiomys; species Lophiomys imhausi. The sequence continues at coordinate 2,110,171 of CAJQZJ010032716.1, forward strand.
GTATTATTTGTATGGAAGGCAGTTGAGGCTTACTTAATTTGGCCCCTTAGCTTATGAGTAGCAAAGTAAAGATTTAAATATAAGTTAAAAGCTAGATGGGGTAGGCAAGTTTTCTTTTAAGCAGGAAGTAAAGAATTGTATATTTTTCAGATTTGGTGCTTTTCTTGATTCCTAGTGTGTAGGAGTTAGATAAATTAGATTAGGAAATATATAGGAGTTTCTGATACTGTCTCTTTATTCGGGGCCTGAAGAGCATTATCAGCATGAAGTCAGCAAAAACAGGAAAGACTCAGTAGACTGAAAAACAAGTTTGAAATCAGGAAAACAGGAAAGACTCAATAGACTTGAAACAAAGTATCTGGCCTGACATTGTTTTCAGCTGCTAAGTGGGCGGAGCCCAAATTAAGCTGAAACAGAGTTCCTCCTATTTGAGGACAGTGCGTGGAGCCGAGAAGAGAAGAGGCCCCCGATGCTAGAGAGCTCCAAGAGTCCTGAAAAAAGGGCTGGTTGATGAGCAAAGAAAGCCTGAGCAAGACACCAAAAGGCCAAGGACTGGACCCTGTGGCTCAGCTTTTGCCTAGAGGGGTTTGATCTGTCCAAACAGTGGCCTAAAGGAAACGGTGCCTGGCTTTAAGGACTGAGGCAGAGCAGCTGAGTTCCTGATTCAAAAGAAGTAAGTTGGCCTGCAGACGGCTGGAGTCTCCCACAGAAAAGAAAGCATGAAGCCTTATTTAAGGTGAGACTGCAATAACCAACTACCCTGACGAACCTGCATCTGAGAGATCCAGAAAAAGGACTGCTAAGTGTGTTAAAGAATCTACAACAAAGACTGTGTTCCTGACGACTGAGGACCTGCCCCAGAGACTGTATCATTCTAAAAGGTTATGAAAGTAGTTGTTATAATTATCAATAGGTTTAGTGGATAGGTTAAAGGGGTTGTAGGAATTTATAGGATTAATAGTTAAGAAATTGTTGGTGTTTGTTATAAGTGAATTTAGTAATAAATAAGTTAAATAAATAATAATTTAAAAGTTCGGTTACACTAGTGGCTGTGCAGGATGCTGCAAAGGGCCCTGGGTCTTGAAGCCAAGCAGAATAGTCCCTTAATAGTCAGACTGCTCTGGAGAATCTTTATTTCCTTTCTTTGAATATAGGAGGGCACATAGAAAAATTCCAGAAGTTAGAGTTTCTGCCCACCCAGTGAGATAATTGGGAGAATGTGTCAGTGTATTAGTGTATTTGTGTTTTTGGTTGGTCTTCAAGATGGTTAGTTACTGCATTTATTTAGTTATTTAGGTTTTTTTTTTTTTGTTTTTCTTGGTGAGGAGGATTGAACAGAGGCCTCAAACATGCTAAGCATGGCTTCTCCTCCTCTAGTTCTTTGAAGGTAATTTAAGTTATTCACATGAGTACAAACAAGCATAATGCATAGAAATTATATGTCTCAGTTTACCAGAAAGGACAGACCATGTTGTTGACTGACTATACTTTAATGAAGACTATATTATTGTGTGACTTCATGGCTCCCTAGTCTCTACAGGTGCAAACAATGGTGTTTGTCAATAATGGCTCCCTAGTGTGTACAGGTGCAAACCA
>CAJQZJ010032716.1:2111776-2135596 GCA_907164525.1 Lophiomys imhausi
ATGGTGTTTGTCAATAATGGCTCCCTAGTGTGTACAGGTGCAAACCATGGTGTTTGTCAATAATGGCTCCCCTAGTGTGTACAGGTGCAAACCATGGTGTTTGTCAATAATGGCTCTCCTCAGGATATCTCCTTCTTTTACTCAGCATGTGAGCTGTGCCACCTCTTGATCTTGGCCATGAATGAAATCCTATAAATAAGGGCATTTCGAGTATCTTGTACAAATTTTGTTAATCATAACATAAAAAAATACTGAATACCTTTCTTTAAGTGAAGCATGAGGTTCATTTACTCTAGCTGTTTTATACCCAGTTCCCTTAGCTAGTTTAGATTACTTGCTGTTAGCATTGTCTATTGACAAATCAATTAACCATACACATGAAATTCTGCTTTCTCATCAGTCTCAGCTTTTGTAATTTTAGCTTATAATAAGCATTTTTTTTCCTTTGGTTTTTAGAGACAGGGGTTCTCTGTGTAACAAAGCCATGACTGTCCTGAACTCGCTTTGTAGACCACGCTGACCTCTAACTCACAGAGATCCGCCTACCTCTGCCTCCCAAGTGCTGGGATTAAAGGCATGCACCACCACATCCAGCTCATAATAAGCATTCTTTAGTAAACTGTCTGATTATTTTAGACAATAATAAGTTACTGATGTACTTTTTTTTTTTTTTTTGGTTTTTCGAGACAGGGTTTCTCTGAATATCTCTGGCTGTCCTGGACTCGCTTTGTAGACCAGGCTGGCCTCGAACTCACAAAGATCCGCCTGCCTCTGCCTCCCAAGTGCTGGGATTAAAGGCGCGCGCCACCACCACCCGGCTACTTTTTTTTTTTTTTTATCATGGAATATGAGCCTGTATGTGTACATTCTCTGCTTCTACATTTATCACAGTTTAGTAAAATGTATTAAATCATATAACTGCCTCCATTGGGTGCTTTTTGAATGACATTCCAGGCATATACACAAGCATTTCATCTTAGCTCTTTAAAAAGATAAGGACTTTAAAAAATAACCATACTATCATTATCATTCTCAGAATTATAGGAATTCCAATTAGTTAAAGTGGTTATGGGTATCTCTTACTTTCTTCTAGACTTTCTCAGTCCATACATTAAAGAACATTCCCTACATGAGTTTTGGTTTTTTGAGACAGGGTTTCTCTGTGTAACAGCCCTGGCTGTCCTGGACTCACTTTGTAGACCAGGCTGGCCTCGAACTCACAAAGATCCACCTGCCTCTGCCTCCCAAGTGCTGGGATTAAAGGTGTGCACTACCACTGCCCGGCTTTTTTTGTGTGTTTTTGAAGTAGGGTGTTATGTAGCCCATGTTGGTCTTGAACTCTGGATCTTCCTGCCTCTACTTCTTTAGTGCTGGAATTACAGGCATGAGCCACAACGTCTGATTTTTCTTTTTTTTCCCTTTTTTAAAAAGATTTTACTTATTACATATACAATGATCTGTCTGCATGTACACCTGCAGGCCAGAAGAGGGCACCAGATCCCATTATAGATGGTTGTGAGCCACCATGTGGTTGCTGGGAATTGAACTCAGGACCTCTGGAAGAGCAGTCAGTGTTCTTAACCTCTGAGCCATATCTCCAGCACCCCCCCCCCCCCTTTTAAGGTTCTTTGAGACAGGGTTTCTCTGTGTATTCTTGACTGCCCTGGATTCACTTTATAGACCAGGCTGGCCTCGAATTCACAGAGATCCACCTGTCTCTGGCTCCCAAGTGCTGGGATTAAAGGCATGCACCACCACACCTGACCTTCCTTCCTTCCTTCTTCCCTCCTTCCCTCCCACCCTCTCTCCTTCCCTTCCTTTCTTTCTCTCTCTCTCTTGTTTGTTTTTTTTTTTTTTTTGGTTTTTCAAGACAGGGTTTCTCTATGTAGTCCTAGCTGTCCTGGACTCACTTTGTAGACCAGGCTGGCATTGAACTCACCTGCTTGCATCTACTTCCCCAGTGCTAGGATTAAAGGCATGTGCCCTGCCTTTTTTTCTTTCTTAAAGACAAAGTTTTGTGTGTCATCTTGGCTGGCCTCGTCTTAGCTCTGTAGCCCAGATCGGACTCCTCCTCTTGACTCCTGTTAGGATTGTAAGTGTGTGCCATGTCCAGATGGATTATTTTATTTAGTATTATAATAAAAATAGTTATAAAGCTACTTTGAAACCCTGAAAAGTATTTCTGAATCCCTGAATTAAGGAATCATAAAATAAGCGTTAGTACTTTTTTTTTTTTTTTGGTGGGGGTGGGGTTTTGAGACAGGGTTTCTCTGTGTGCCAAGCCCTGGCTGTCCTGCACTCATTTTGTAGACCAGGCTGACCTTGAACTCACAGAGATCCGTGCTGGGATTAAAGGTATGCCTCACCACGCCAGGGCAAGCATTGGTACTTAAAAAGGCTTGTATATTTTAATTTTGTGGTACACATGCATATATTGTATTTTTGCAGGTATCATATTCTGGGTATAGGGGGCTGTTTATTAAAACTTGAAATGATTTCTTTTGTAAAATTCAGCATTTACTGCCTAGGCTCTTAAACTTGTCAAATGTTTACTTGTTTTTAAAGGAAATATAAACCAAGACAATGATTTCTTTTCTTTACAGAGACCATGAACATATGGTGCAATAGCCCTACTTTTGGTGGGAAAAATATGCAGCCATTCTGGTGGAGCAGTGAGTAGTGGTGCCAGTAGTGTACTAAAGTTTTGAGGCTGATGACATAGGCTCTTGGGGTTAGTAGTTTGTGTGGAAGTTGGGTTGAGCTGCACATTCCTAAAAGGGTTTGAATTTATTGGTGATTATATCTTATCTTGAAAAGTGTTAGAGGGCTTTGTATAATAACTAAAGTAGCAGAGACAAGTGCCAGTCAACTGATCCACACAACTTCGGGGATGCTAACTCCTGTACTGTACTGAATGACTTCCTCAATTGCATATTGCTTTAACCTGACTGTTTTGGTGGTCAGGAACAATTAGTTGTTGGTAAATAAAAATATAGTTTGAATCTGAGAACAAAGAAATGTGATAATTTTTTTTTTTTTTTTTTTTCGAGACAGGGTTTCTCTCTATAAGCTCTGGTTGTCCTGGACTTGCTTTGTAGACCAGGCTGGCCTCGAACTCACAGCGATCCACCTGCCTCTGCCTCCCAAGTGCTGGGATTAAAGGCATGCGCCACCACCGCCTGGCAATTTTTTGTTTTGAGACAGGGTTTTACTGTAGCCCAGGCTGACCTGTGGTTTGCAAGCTCTCTGCCTTAACTTCCTTGAGTCCTGGAATATCAGGAATGTACTTGCCTAGCTCCCAATAAATTGTCAATTTTATTAGATATATTTTTATATTATACATAATCTCCCCTCCCTGTGGAAGTCTTTGTGGACAGGCTTGCCACAAATCCATGCTGGCCCTGAACTCGGATGTTGTTCTTGCCTCAGCTTCCTGAATGATGGAATAACAAGCCTGTGTCACCCCATCTAGTTATAAATATTATATATTAGGTAATGGGGCGTATTCTACATATGTTAATGCCAGACATGCTTTATTGGACTTGAAGCTTTTCTTTCTTTGAGATAGGATCTCATTCTGTAGCCCAGGCAGGCATCAAACTGTCCATGATTTTTTTTTCTGTTTTAGCCATTTGAGTGCTGGGATTACACGAAAGGCCATGCTTGCGTAAAGTTTCTAATAAGGTTAATTTTCAGCTTTTTAATGTAAATAAGACCAAATTTTACTACGTGTTGTTTTGTGATGAAACGATGTGTTGGTAAGAACAACTTTTTCAGGGGGCTGTTAAGTAGTTTGAGTATTAGTGCTTATCCTCACTTGCTGGTTTTAGAGGATAAAAGCTGAAAGATACTTTTAGTTATTTGGCCTATCAAGTACATCATTTCTTAGTGGCTTGGTTCTCCAATATTAAGATGCACTTTGCCAGGAAGAATCTTGCATTAGTGACTGGCAGATATAGAAGTAAGTGAAGGTTTAGTTATATTCAGCCTGGATTTAATACAGAAGGACTTTTCTAAGCACAGTTTACTCAGTAATTCTTGAAAGTGTGTAGATTTCTGGGGTTGTAGAGAAGGCTCAGCTCTTCCACAAGACACTGGTTCAGTTGGTAGCTCACACAAGGCAGCTCACAGCCAACTGTCAGTCCTGCTCCAGGGGACCCAACTTTTTGACCTCCAAAGGTGCTGCAAGCATATAGTTTACATAAATATATGCAGGTGAAACACCGTATGTATAAAATATTTTTTAAAATGCACAGATTTCTGACTTCCCCATCAATTTGGCTTTCACTCAGTGTGATTCTGATATGAGACAGTTTAAGAGATACCGAATTTTAGGGATAGTTTAACTCAAATAGTAAAAGGGTAAATTTATTTTATTTAATTTTTTTGGTTTTTTGAGACAGGGTTTCTTTGTGTAACCCCTCACTCTCCTGGACTCACTTCTTAGACCAGGCTGATCTCGAACTCACAGAGATCTGCCTGCTTCTGCCTCCTGAGTGCTGGGATTACAGGCATGGGCCATCATGCCTGGCTTAAAGGTAAATTTCTTTTTTTTTTTAGGTTTTTCGAGAGAGGGTTTCTCTGTGTATCCTTGACTGTCCTGGACTCACTTTGTAGGCCAGGCTGGCCTTAGAACTGACAGAGATCCACCTGCCTCTGCCTCCCAAGTGCTGGGATTAAAGGCATGTGCCACCATGCCCAGCAGTTACAGACAGCTGTGAACTGCCATGTGGGTGCTAGGATTTGAACCCAGGTCCTTTGGAAGAGCAGTCAGTGCTCTTAACTGCTGAGCCATCTCTCCAGCTCCAAGGGTAAATTTCTTAATTCTGCTACAAGAAGTTACTTTAATTTAGAATGGAATATAATTGCAAACTAAGTCATGCATTTGGAGGATGTACAACTTGGGTAGCAGATCCAGACTTTTGCTGTAAAGCTGGTTTGTACACCTGAAGGGGTTTCTTAAATTTAGATTTCCATTGCAGGTATAAGTTGTCCACAATTTTAATCTTTTTTCCCTTTGAACCAATTTATATAGTTTCCTAACTCTGTAGTTTCACTTCTCTTGTCATATTTATACCACCTGCCAAGCTTTACTGTCTCGATTTAATAATAACTACTCTGCCCTTGCCATTTCTTTCTTTCTTTCTTTCTTTCTTTCTTTCTTTCTTTCTTTCTTTCTTTCTTTCTTTCTTTCCTTTCTTTCTTACAGGGTCTTGGGTTCAAGTAGGCCTTAATTACTGTGTAGTTGAGGATGACCCTGAACTACTTCTGATTCTCTCACCTCTATCTCCCGAGTGCTGCAATTATAGATGCATGCTGCCACCTCTTGTTTTTATGAGGTGTTGGGGACCCTGTGCAGGGCTTCACCTATGCTTGGTAAGCACTCTACCAACTGAACTGCTTTGTCAGCCTGGCAGCTGCTTTTTCTGTGTTGTATACATTGTTTCATTTCACTCTAAAAAGGTTTTCAGAGTTATTTTTGTAGACACAGTGCCAGATTAAGTGAACTGCTTAAAATTATAAATGATAGCTATTAGTAGGAATATAAGAAGATGCCTGTGGTTTAAGACATGGAGAGGCCCTTTGCTGTGGGTGGTCTTGGACTTTCAGACAATCCTTGTCTTAGCCTTTTAAGTTCTGGAATTACAGAACTTTTACTTCTTTTTAAATTTCTTTTTCTTATTTTTTATTCTTTATTGAGACAGGGTCTCATAAAGTCTAGGCTTGTCTCAAACTTGATAGCTGAGTCTGGCTTTGAAGTCTTGATCCTTCTGCTTGTATTCTTAAGGGCTGAGATGGCCGGCATGTGCTGTGATTTCCTTTGCCACAGCTGGGCATTGATTGAACCCAGGGCTTTGTGCACATTAGAGGAGAGGAGCACTCTGTCACTGACTATTTGTTGCCTAGGTTGACCTGGAACTTGTGGTTCTCCAATTCTAGCCTAACCAGTCACTGGCCCTAAATCCAGTAGCCACAACACCAGTCTACTAACCCTATTCTACTTTTATTATATTCTTTTTTGGAGACTGAGTCCAAAGGGCAACTTGCAGGATTTGTTTTTTTTCTGCCATGGTGATTACATTCAAGTTGTTGGCTTGGTGGCTAGCACCTTTACACACTGAACTGTGAAGCATCGTGCATGGCCCTGCGCGTGCGTGCGTGCGTGCGTGCGTGTGTGTGTGAGACAAGGTCTTGTTTTTTGGCTTTGGCTAGCTTGGAACTCACTATGTAGACCAGGCTGAATTGGAACTCATGGAGCATGGAGATCTGTCTGCCTTTGCCTCCAAGTGTTGGGATTAATGGCTTGTGCTGCTATAGCACACTATGACCTGCTCCCCCTTTTTTTAGAACAGGGTCTCATGTATCCAGCCTGCCCTAGGGTTCACTAGTATCTGTGGGAAGAGAGTCTTGAAGTCCCTATTGTTCATTTTCTAACTGCCAAGTCTTGGAATTGCAGGAAAGCAGCGCCATACCCAGTTTATGTCATTCTGGGGATTAAATCCGGACTTGTCTGCATGGCAGAGGAAGCATTTGGCCAACTCCTGCATCCTGAAATCTGGGTGATTTTTGTTTGTTTTTGTTTTTTCTTTTTTTTTAAAAAAGGTTTATTTATTTTACATATATGAGAGCTCTATCTGCATGTACCCCTACATGCCAGAAGAGGGCATCAGATTCCAGTATAGATGGTTGTGAGCCACCATGTGGTTGCTGGGAATTGAACTCCGGACCTCTGGAAGAGCAGACGGTGCTCTTAACCACTGAGCCATCTCTCCAGCCCTGTTTTTGTTTTTTCGAGACAGGGTTTCTCTGTAAAATCTCTGGCTCTTCTGAAACTCACTCTGTAGATCAGGCTGGCCTTGAACTCACAGAGATCTGCCTGCCTCTACCTCCCAAGTGCTGGCGTTAAAGGTGTACGTCACCATGTCCAGCCTGAAATCTGTTTTTAACTTTATTTTAGTATATGTAGGTGCTTATGTACATGAAAGTATGTGCATGCCATGGTTTGTATGTGAAAGTCAAAGAACAACTTCCAGGACTCTGTTTTCCTGCTGTGGATCCTGGGGATCAAGCTCAGGTTGTCAGACTACCTAGATAAGCCTCAATTAATCTGTTTGTTTGTTTATTTATTTATTTATTTTTAAAAAAGTACTTTATTTTTTTTTTCAAGTTACATCTCAGTCGCAAAACCTTCCCTATTCCCCCTTCTTGTCCTACCCTTCCACCCTCTTCCCCCCCCAACAGCTTCTCTTTTCATTCCAACAAATGGTTCTTTCTCTTATAACAGTAAATTCTATATAAAACAGCAGAATTAAATATGCCACATTTATGAGAGTTAAATGGCCCGGTGTACCTTCCCAATGTCCAGTTCATACATATTTGGCCCCTGACTTTAACCTTCTACCTTCTAACCATCTCCATGAGTTTAAAGTTCTATAACTGACTTAGTTTTCATACTAACTTGCATCACTATTATAACCATCTTCTTAGATCTAGAATGCCCTCTTGATTCCTAAACAACTCAAAATTTAGCTATGAGACTCAAGCTGTCTATTCTTCAACCACCTCAGAGCTGAGAAGGATAAATATATCTGATTGTATAGGAAGTGCAGGGCCTGCAGCTTAATTTGTTTTTTCTTAAGAGCATTTTATAGCTAGTTCTTGGCCTGTCAGAAAGAAAAAAGCTGGGCGCGGTGTCCCACACCTTTAATCCCAGAATTTAGGAGGCAGAGGCAGGCAGATCTCTGAGTTCAAGGCCACCCTGGTCTACAGAGTGAGTTCCAAGACAGCCAGGGCTACACAGAGAAGTCTTGTCTCTAGCTACCACACCACTCCCAAAAGATGTGTACATGTGTGCATGTGTGCCTGCATGTGTGCGTGCGTGTGTGTGCGTGTGCGTGTGTGTCAATAAGGATTGTATTTAAGGTCTCGGACATATTGAGTACATAACATTTCTAATTCAAGGTAGTATTTTTTAATCATTTTAATCTATGTGTACGAGTGTTTTCCTGCATGTATATCTGTGCATCATTTGTGTGGATGGCACCTGTGGAGGCCAGAAGAGGGTGCTGGGTCTCCAGGGACTAGAGTTACAAGTAGTTATAAGCCACTGTGTGAGTGCTGGAAATAAAATGCTGGTCCTCTGGAAGGGGTAACCTGCGCTCTCTTAAATCCTGAGCCATTTCTCTAGTCCCAAGAGTACGTTTTTTTTAAAAAAAAAACAAAACAAAACAAAACCAAAAAACCTATTTTAATGTTTTTTTTTTTGGGGGGGGAGGGAGCATGTAAATGGCCTGTTAATTAAAAATGCGATTTTTCCTACAGCACAATAGTAAATGATGATGTGTGTTCACACACCCATTAGAGAGCACATGCCTACACACATGCACACATGGAGGCCAGATGGCAGTCATTCCTCATGAACCGTTTACCTTGTTTTGAAGTTTTAGCTTTGATTTTAATTATGTTTAAGTGTGTGTCTGCATGAGTGGGATTGGATCCCCTGGAGCTAGAGTTATAGATGGTTGTTGAGCTGCTTGACCTGGGTGCTGCAAACTAAGCGTGAGTCCCCTGGAAGAGCAGCAAGTACCATCTTTCTACATGAGTGGGACTTGGGGGCTTGCAGTTTAGACCAGGGTGGCTAGCCAGCCAGTGAGCTCCAAGGATCTGTCCCTCACATGTTTCTGGGGATCCAGTTATGTTCTCTTGCTGGTAAGGCAGCACTTCCCCAACTTAGTCCCCAAACCATGTTTCTGCCACTGACCTTCGAGACAGTCCCTCACTCTATTAAAGCTTTTGACTATAGCTCCTGTTAACTCCCTATGTAGACCAGGCTCGCCTCAAACTCAGAAAGATCCATGAGTGCTAGGATTAAAGGCTTGTGCCACTACATACAGATTCTTTTGAAATTTTCAGTCATTGTAGAGAATTAGATTTTACCTAGCGTCTTTAATTTTTGTGTGTCTCTGCCCCCAAGATCTAATAGCTCAGGTTGGCTAGGAACATGATAGTAGCTGGGGATGACTTTGTAATGATTCTCCTACCTCTCTGCTGAAATTATTATAGGCATGCATCACTATGCCCAGATAGTTGCTAATTTTTAAAACTCTGCCCATTGCTTTATTATTTTTTATCAATCTTTTTTTTGTTTTTTTGAGATAGAATTTCTCTGTGTAACAGCCTGGCTGTCCTGGACTCACTTTGTAGACCAGGCTGGCCTCGAACTCACAGAGATCCGCCTGCCTCTGCTTCGGAGTGCTGGGATTAAAGGTGTGCACCACCACGCCTGGCTTTTATCAATCTTTTTTTTTTTTTTGTTTTTCAAGACAAGGTTTCTCTGTGTAACAGCCCTGGCTGTCCTGGACTTGATTTGTAGACCAGGCTGGCCTTGAACTCACAGAGATCCGCCTGCCTCTGCCTCCCAAGTGCTAGGATTAAAGGCGTGCGCCACCAGGCCCGGCTCTTATCAATCTTTTTTAAAATAAGATTTTATTTTATGTGTGTGTCTGCTTGTGTGTATATATGTTTACCATGTGCGTTCTTGGTGCCAAGGAGTGCAGAAGTGGCCTTTGGAGCTCCTGGAACTGGAATTAGACAGTTGTAAGCTGCCATGTGGTACCTGAACCCAGGTTCTCTGTAAGAGCAGCAAGATGCTCTTAAGTACTAAGCATCTCTCTATCCCGTTTTACCATTAAAAAAAGACTTATTTTTATTATTAAAAATTATGTGTATAGGCTAGGCAGTTGGTTGTGGTGCATACGTTTTTTTTTTTTTTTTTTTTTTTTTTTTTGGTTTTTTGTGACAGGGTTTTTTTGTATTTTTTTGGCTGTCCTGGACTCGCTTTGTAGACCAGGCTGGCCTCGAACTCACAAAGATCCGCCTGCCTCTGCCTCCCAAGTGCTGGGATTAAAGGCGTGCGCCACCACCGCCCGGCCTCGTTTTTTTTTTTTAAACATTTATTTATTATGTATACAGTATTTGCTCTACATATATGCCTGGGCACCAAATCTCAATGTAGATGGTTGTGAGCCACTATGTGGTTGCTGGGAATTGAACTCAGGACCTTTGGAAGAACAGCCAGTGCTCTTAACCTCTGAGCCATCTCTCCAGCCTGTGGTGCATACCTTTAACCCCAGCAGTCAAGAGGCAGAGGCAGGCAGATCTCTGTGAGTTCAAGGCCAGCCTGGTATACAGAGCAATTTCCAGGACAGCCAGGGCTACACAGAGAAACCCTGTATGAAAAAGAAAGAAAAAACATATGTACATACTTATGTGGGTGTATGAATGTGTGTTCAGGTGCCTGAGGAGGTCAGAAGTGTGAGAATTCTCCCAGGAGCTAGAGTTACAGGTAGTTGTGAGCTGGCTAATAGGGGTAATGGGATACAAACTTAGGTCCTCTAGAGAAGCAGCACACATGCTTAACTATTGAGCCATCTCTCCAGCTCCTGTTTTATCATTCTTGATATAAATATCTTTCCCTAAACTTTTCAGCATTAAGTTGAAAATGTCAGTCTTAGATGTGTTTGTATGTGTGTACACACACGTACACATACACGCGTATTTTAGATTTTCAAAACCATTTTTATTATGTATAATATGTGTTTCCGTGTGTTCCACAGTACGTGCATGGAGGCAACCTGGTAGGAAGAAAAAGGTCTTAAAAGCAAGCAACAGAGTCAGAGACGGTCCCTGTTCCCACTGTTAGTAGTTCCACAGGAACACCAAGGTACACAACTATAACATATATGCAGAGAGCCTAGGTCAGGCCAATGCATGTGTCCTGATTGTCGGTTTAGTCTTTGTGAGCCCCTATGACCCAAAGGTTAGTTGATTGCATGGGCTGTTTTCTTGTGGTGTCCTTTAGTCCTCTACTCCAAGCTCCTTCCTCCCCCTCTTCTGAAGGATTCTCTGGAGTTCCACTTAATGTTCCGATGTGAGTCTCTCATCTACTCCCATCATTGCATGAAGCCTCTCTGATGATGGTTATGCGGCATGCAGGTACATGCTGGAGCAGTAGCTAGGCGGAGGGAGGCATGGGGGGTCTGACATGGGCTTTTGAAAACTCACAACCTATCGGCAGTGCTGCACTTCCTCCAACAAGGCCACACCTATATGAGCCTATGGGGCCATTTTTATTCAAACCACCACACAAGTGGATTTGGGAAACTGTAATCTTAGCACTCCTGAGGGAGGAGGATCATGAATTCAAAGTTGGCTTATGCTACATAGTGTGATACTGTTTCTGAACTAATTTTTAGACATTTTCAAATTTTAAAAACCATAAACTTTGTAGATATAATTCTAATTAAGTCACTTGTTTTGGGAGATGTTGACAAACAGGACCACATACATATTGGGCCCCATTACTGAGTTACACTTAGTCCCTCTAATTATTATTTTGAACATTCCAATGCTAATTTTTTGTTTTTTGTGTTTGTTTTTTGAGACAGGGTTTCTCTTTGTAGCCTTGGCTGTCCTGTACTCATTTTGTAGACCAGGCTGGCCTTGAACTCACAGAAATCCGCCTGCCTCTGCCTCCTGAGTGCTGTGATTAAAGGCATTTTACAGTGATCTATCATACAGTGGTTTTCTTAGTCTTCTTGGTAACTTGCTTTAATTTATACTACATTAAATAGATATCTATTAAACATACAGATCTACAAATGCTAAAATGTTAATTATTGAACATTAGTTCAAAGCTGCATGGTCCTTGCATTTCATGTTTACAGAAAAATTAAAGACATGGATCTGTCAATAAAAACTTTGCTGCACTGTAAAGCTGGTCTGTGAGCAAACTGAGATGATGGAGTGATAAATGATGTCAAGCACAGAAAGCTAGACTGTGATAGGTTATCATTTTCTATTTCCTAACCATCTCTGGAAATTAAATATTACTCAGGGTTAAATTATTTTATTACTAGTTATTATCATTATTGCTGAGACTGGGTCTAGGTAGCACAAGCTGGTCTTGAACTCATGGAGCCAAGTTGTACATATGTATGCGTATGTATATATATGTAAATATATGCCTATCTTTCCTGTTACAGAACCATTAATAATAATATGGATCTGGGGTGTTTGGGGAGTGGAGAAATGCAAGCAACAGGGTGGGACAGAGTGGGTCCAGTCCTGGCAGGGGCTCAGGCTGTGGTCATCTGAGAGACTGGGGTGTGGTGCTTCTGCAAGCCCCCCAGCTTTGCCAGCATCTCCTGCATGATGTCCTCTGTGGGGTTTGTGCAGGACTCCAAGAGCCCCTTGATTTTCTGTCTTCTTCTTGACTGTCCAAGTCCAGTAGTTCATTATTGTTAACCTCATCGGATATATCTGACTCTGCCATGGTACAGTTCCTCCTGGTGTCTGTCTGTCCATCTGTTTCTCCACGTCCAGCTTCTACTGCCGTTTCCACGGGTGTACTTGATAGTGCTCTGACTCATGCACTTGATGTTTCTGTGGCTTGATAGCAGCAGATAACCTGCACCCAACCCCACTCCAGCTTGCTCAGCATGTGCTTGTCCTGCTGCTGTGCTGCCATTGCCCCTTGACCCTCTAGCCTCCATTTCTATTTTTTAATCCTGCATGTGTGTGTTTCTGTGTGAGTAGGTGCCCATTGAGGCCAGTGCCCTAGGGTCCCCTGGAGCTGTAATTAACAGGAGGTTGTGAGTCATTTGACATGGTGCTGAGAATCAGATTCAGGTCCTCTGGAAGAGCAGTAATGAAATGTTCTTAACCACTGAGCATTCTCCAACCCCAACCTTGATCCTCTTGATTCTACCTCACATTTCTGGGATTGGATTACAGGTATATGAACCATGACTAGGTGAAAATTATAATCAATATAGTAACAAAGTTTTATTTTTGAGAAAGTAAAGATTTATGATTAACTAGGACAATATTCTGTAACAAAATTATTATGTGGGTCACTGAAACTGGGAAGTGACCCGGGAGTTGCTGCACTTAAGAACATCCTGTAAGTGGACTTGAACACCTCCTTTAGGGTCCTCCCTCCATGGTCTATCGACGTGACGGGATTTATGGTGTTTTGCTTATGTTCTTTGAGACAGGCTTCATGTAGCTTCCTGAATCTTAGGATTCAGGCATGTACTTCTATACCCAACTGGTAATTCTGTTTTAAAAGGAATGGAGGTAATTTTGTTGATAACATTTTCTATTGCATTTAGATGCTATTGAATTAATTTCATTTGTCCTGATTAAGTATTGACCTAACCAAATCTTACAAAAGAAATATGATGCAAAATAAGCTTGCTTCACTTTCCCATCTTTATAATCTAGTCTGTTGCTGATTTTAAGGAGATGTAGTTTCTTTTTGTGTGTGTAGAGGCCAGAGGTTAACCTCAGGTGATACTCTGAGGATCTGTCTACCTTGTCTTTATTTATTTTTCTTTTTTCCCTTCCTTGTCTTTTGAGACAGGTTTTCACTGGGACCTGAGACTGATTAGCCTAGGCCAGGCCAGCAAGCCCCAGGATCTGCCAGTGTCCCCTGAGTTTGGATTATATGAATACCATCACACCCAGCCTTGTCCATGGTGTTAGAAATTAATTTAAACTCGGGTCTTCATGCTTCCTCGGCTTTAGTTTGCTGACTGATCTATCTATCCAGTACCTGGAGAGGTACTTTCTAAACACAGCTGCTTGAAATAAAATAAAATCTGGATAAACATTTTTTTTTTTTCCTGTTGTAGGAGGAGACTTCATTTTTGCCCTCTGTTGGCCTGTTTGCTGAAAAGGTAGTTTTGTTCCCCTAGGGGACTTGGACCTATTAACCCACCTGAACTTTTCTCTGAGTGATTAGTTTCTTCCAATTCCTTTGCTTGTCTATAGATTATAATATTTTTGCATTTTCTACTACATTTACTTCTTGGCAAAAATAATTGAAGGAGAACAAACAAGAATCAGTTGTGTTCTGCTGAACTGCTCTAAACAGAAGGAAGATAGTTTGAGGTCAGAAATGAGTTGATTGAGAGTGTTGGTAAGTTCATGAAGATGTACACTGCCATCATTAAACAAACAGAGGTAAGAATTAGAAGTATAAGGGGAGCCAGTTCTGGTGACACATAACTATAGTTCAACATGAAGACAATCATGTCTTAAAAACCACTTTGAGCTACATAATGAGGTTCAGGTAAACTTGGGCTATAAGACTCTGCCTTAAAAACCCCAAAATTAAAAAAATAAAATAAATTCAGGCCAGGTGTGGTGGTGCATGCCTTTAATCCCAGCACTCAGGAGACAGAGGCAGGAGGATCTCTGTTGGTCTACAAAGTGAGTCCAGGATTGTTACACAGAGAAACCCTGTCTCGAAAAACCAAAAATAAATAAATAAAATAAAAATAAAAAAATAAATCAGAAATATACCTGACTGAAAATAGGTAGTTGGTAAATATTTCAGCTAGGTTTCAAGTATTCTCCTGGAAAGGAATTTGGATAATGGTTCTAAGCTTAACCCAGGAAGCAGTTTGAATTTAACTATAGGATTGATTAGCGATACCAGAAATTGTAAGCAAAATCATGAATAAAACCCCTATCTTAAATGGGGTCCAAATCCTAGAATGAAATAAACCATTTCCTGATTTTGCATTTTGTAGACAGGGACTTATGTAGATCAGTCAGACTCCAGAAGAACTCCCTGCTTCTGCTGATCTAGTCTGGGATAACTGTTGTGTCACCATTCACAGTTCAGAGCACTTTGACACCTGACACCATTATTTATTTATTCCCAGGAGTACTACAGGTGTGTGTGTGTGTGTGTGTGTGTGTGTGTGTGTGTGTGTGTGTGTGTGTGTGTTTGACAGGGTCTTTTATGAACTCTTGACACTGTGTGTGTGTGTTTGACAGGGTCTTTTATGAACTCTTGACACTCCTGTATTCACTTCCCAAGTATGGAAGGATTGCTAATGTAAGCCTGGTATGTGTCACCGTGCCCAGTGTTTGCATTGCTGGGACTATTACCCAAGGATTTGATCGTGCTAAGTAAGCCCTCTACCAACTGAGCTATGTCCCTAAACTCCTAGATTGGGGCTTCTTCACCGATGTCTCTCTTTTTTAAAGTTAAAAAAATTTTTTTTTTTTCAAGACAGAGTTTCTCTGTATAACAGCCCTGGCAAGCTCACAGAGATCTGCCTGCCTCTGCCTCCCAAGTGCTGGGGTTAAAGGCGTGTGCCACCATGCCCGGCTCACTGATGTCTCTTATCCTGACAAAAATATGTTAAACCCTAGTGTTCTTCCTTTAACTTTGGCACTTGCTAATTGTTCAAAAGAGTCTGTTTTGAAAACAATTTTACATAATTGTAGCCACGGGAAGTGTAAAGACAGTACAGAGGATTCTTGGATCTTTACTTTTCCTTACAAATTATTTTTATTTTGTGTAGTGCTGGGGATCTATGCCAGGCATGCCCAAGCAAGCCGTGAGCTATAATTTTTGCTTCCCCTCCTTTTTTGAGATAGAATATTGCAGTACCACCTAAGATGTCTTGGAATCTAGATCCTTTTGTCTCAGCTTCTGGAGTACTTGGGTTGCAACCATATAGCATCTGGCAGAATTTTCTGTTTCCTTCCTTTTTTTTTTTTTTGGTGGTGAAGATTGAATCCCTTGTATGTAGCTCATGCTAATGCATGCTCTGCCATTCAACTGTGCCCCTAGTCAGAACCTTTCTGTGGTAATTAAAGACTAATGGTGGGAAAGGGTTCGAGTGAGTCACCAGTATCTGAGTGCTGTGCTGCACACGGAGTAGGAGGAAGATACTCAGCATACCCCCTAGTTCTTGGAGCATTTGCCAGCAGTTCTCTAAGAAGAAGCTAGCTCATGCAAGAGATTCCATCCCACCTTTGATCTGCACCCTTGCTCATTGACATCTTCCTCTTCGGAGGTCGCTCCTTGGAGAGCATTGATGTGGGACAGAAATGTTTGCTTTAGAGAAGCCTAAGCAGCAATGCTTAGGGAAAGTGCAGGTTCTAATTAGGGAGACTTAGATCCAGGGCCACGCTAAGCAGCAACGCTTAGGGAAAGTGCAGGTCCTAATTAGGGAGACTTAGATCCAGGGCCACGGCACAGACCAGGGTTCTGTTTTCACACCCTCTATGGGATTGGGAAGATTTTCACGACTACACTTGAGAAATTATATTTTAAGAAGACTGTAATAATGTTGCTACTTTATTTTTCTTTGGGAGTGCTGGGGATCAAACATGAGGCCAGGGCCCCGCTGCTATACAGTATACCTCGTCCTTTGCTTATTGAGGCAGGGTCTCAGCTCGACAATGCTGGGGATACAAGTGTATGCCACTGCCTAGCTGCAAACTAGTCTAAGTAACGTTTTCGTGTCTTAGGCTAATGGCTTTCAAACTTAGGTGTAGTTAAAAATGTGTTTTGGGCGAGCGGGGAAGGGGAAGAAATGGTGGTATCTGAGACTGACCGTTAACTCCTGATTTACTTCCCAAGAAGAAATACTCATGTCCAGTCATCTATACATACATGAAACAGATATACTGCAGTTAAGAGTGTAACTCTCTCCGAGCATGGTGGTGCACGCCTTTAATCCCAGCACTAGGGAGGCAGAGGCAGGTGGATCTGTGTGAGTTCAAGGCCAGCCTGGTGTACAGAGTGAGTTCCAGGACAGCCAGGGCTACACAGAGAAACCCTGTCTCGAAAAGCAAAAACAACAGCAGCAACAAAGAGTGTAACTCTCACTGTTTTGAGGCATAGATTTTGATTTAAACGTGGTGTGACCCTGGCTGGAGTGGTGCCTCACTGCCCAGGTGAGGTGGCAAATGATGATTGAGACCAGGGAGAATATATACGATCCCTCTTTTTCTCTTAAAGTGATTTATTTTTCTGGTCCCTTGAGGTAATTTTGTAATTATTTAAATATTTTGGGGCCAGGGAGATATTTCAGTGGTTAAGATCAAGTACTGCTGACCTGAGTTTGGTTCCCAGAGCCCGTGGCCGGCTTCTTTCTTCTACAGCTCCAGCTCTAGGGATCTGACATCTGTCCACCACAGACACCTGTGTGCATACATGCAATGCCTTGTTTACAATAAATATAAAAAATTAAAAAAAATTCAATCTAGATGTCAGTAATATATGAGAATTCTAAGCTCTGTATTAGTAGAATATAAAACTAAATGAAGTAAAATTTATGCCTAACATTTGTTGATGATTTTGTTGAGGATTACTTGAATCCATAAGCTGGGAACTAACCTTATTTTTTATATGCAAAACTAAAATTTACAGTTGATAAGAGCTCTGCAAACTTCACTTTAGATCAGAGGGGTCTGATGACACGTCATCCTAGCACATGTGAGGCAGAGGTAGGAGGATTTGAAGTTAAGGCCAGCTTGTACTACATAGCAACTTCTAGGCCAGCCTGAAATACATGGTGAAACATGACTTTAAAAAAATAAACAAAATCATTAAGATTAAGTTCTACAGACCAAAGATTTATTATATTTTACAGAGGAACATCCTTTTTTGTTTTTTGTTTGTTTGGGTTTTCTGAGACAGGCTCTCTCTATAGTCCTGGCTATCCTAGAACTTGGATTGTAGATCAAGCTAGTGTTGAACTCTGATTGTTGAAATTAAAGGCATAAGCTGGCTAAAGATTGATCCTTTTTTTTGTTTTTTGTTTTTGTTTTTTTTCGAGACAGGGTTTCTCTGTGTAACAGCCCTGGCTGTCCTGGACTTGCTTGGTAGAACAGGCTGGCCTTGAACTCCCAGAGATCCATCTGTCTCTGCCTCCTGAGTGCTGGGATTAAAGGCTTGTGCCACACCTGGCTAAAGATTTATTCTTTTTTTTTTTTTTGGTTTTTTTTCGAGACAGGGTTTCTCTGTGTAGCCCTGGCTGTCCTGGACTCAATTTGTAGACCAGGCTGGCCTCGAACTCGCAAAGATCCGCCTGCCTCTGCCTCCCAAGTGCTGGGATTAAAGGCGTGCGCCACCACTGCCCGGCTAAAGATTTATTCTTAACAAGTTATTCTGAACGTTTTGGAGAGCATTTAAGAGGACAAAAATATAAAAAACAATAAAAACCCCAAAAACTTGTTCACTGAAGAAACTGACCTATAGAAAACGATTTCATCTAGTTTGCAGGGTGCTTGCTCCCTGACCTTTGATTCTCTGTGACTGCGTTAGACTGGTTTTAGCTTTGTCTTGTGCCAGGTGATGCTGTCTCTGTTTAAAATAAACATGCTGACCTACACTGAGATGACTTGGATATGGTTTCATTTTTATGTGAAGGCAGCAAATACCGCAAGTTCAACTTAAAGTTTCTTTCTTTCAGCCAAGGTACATTGGGCCTGAAATTTACATTTCCAGGCTGGTCTGAGAAACAGCTCTCACTCACTGATGCTCATTTTCTGCTCACTCCCCTTCCATACTGAAACCGGGATCTGTTTAGGCAGGCAGACCTGGCTGTGTAACTGGTTTCAGCTGGATTACGTTTGAAAATACTGCTTTTCTTTTTTCTTTTACTTTGCTTTTCTCTTTGAGACTAGAGGTCTAGGTGGGTTATACAGTTCGTCTTGAACTCAGAATACTTTGTCGCATCGCCTTGGTACTGCCACTATGGATGTGTGCTACTCTGCCCAGCTGAAATTAATTCTGAATGTAGTATGTGATCTAAAATTTGTAACTAGAGGGATTACAGCAGCACTGAAGTGACGGCATAGCAGTTAAGAGCACAGACTGCTCTTCTAGAACTGGGCTCAGCTCAGCTAGTCTGTAACTCCAGTCCCCGGAATCTCTTCTGGCTTCTGAAGTACTGCACTCAGGGTACATATAGATATTCATAGAGCAGAGCACTCAAACACACAACGTAATGAAAAGCAAAATTTGAAACCACACAGCTCTATGCCTGTCAACATTGGAAATAATTTGAATATCTGAATTCTGTGCTGTTCAAATTGTCTTGGAACTTGAGGTCTTCTGCCTTAGCCTCTTGAATGTGGGGATTACAGACAGGACGACAGACACCAACCACACTGCTTTTCATTAAGCTTTTAAGAGATCTTATGACCAGAGAGAAATGATTATATCTAATGTATGGCTACATTTGCTGAAAAAAAGTACATGGTTCAGTGAGTATAATACAACATATTTCATATTAATCTTTCTTATAACAGAAAGATGTATTTTATGAAAAGCCAGCTATTCCAGTATTGTCCAAGGTAACCATGTGGATTATTTCTGATTTTCTCTAAAATGTAGAACCAAAAGGAGTGGAGATTTTTGTCACTTTGGTAACAAACTTTGGATATAAAAAGTATATCTTATTTTTTGTATAGATACATATGGAGTTGTTTACATTTAAGACGTTGAGTTACAGATGTCAACTCACTAGCTTCCTTTTCTTCCATTTCCTTCAAAGGTTTGGGCCCCATGGGATCCCTGTGACAGTATTTCCCAAAAGGGAATATAAGGACAAACCGGACGCCATGCAGCTCCAAAGTAACACATTCCAAGAAGGGATAGAAGGCAAGCGGGACGTGAACGGTGCTGTGCCCGATGACCTTTCTCCAGCCCCGCCTCCTGAGCGCCTGTGGACTTCCAAACCACCTCCTCTCTTCCACGAAGGAGCACCTTATCCTCCCCCCCTTGTTTATCAGGGACACATATAACCAATCAATACCTCAGCCGCCGCCTCGGAAAATTAAGCGACCCAAACGGAAAATGTACAGGGAAGAACCCACTTCAATAATGAATGCAATTAAGCTACGGCCCAGGCAAGTCCTGTGTGATAAGTGTAAAAACAGTGTTGTCGCAGAAAAGAAGGAAATTAGGAAAGGTAGCAGTGACTCTTCTAGGTATGAAGATAAAAAACGGAGAAATGACGGTGTAGCTACTGTGAACAAAAAACTGAAAACTGACCATAAAGTTGAAGGGAAAAACCAAAATGAAAGCCAGAGAAGAAACGCTGTTGTGAGGGTCTCCAGTATTGCTCACGGCAGAGGCAGAGTAGTCAAAGTCCCTGCTCAGGCCAATACGTCAAAAGCTCAGTTGGGTACCAAGAAAGTGCTCCAGAGCAAGAACATGGATCATGCAAAAGCTCGGGAAGTATTGAAAATTGCCAAAGAAAAGGCACAAAAGAAGCAAAGTGAAACCTCCACCTCCAAAAACTCACACTCAAAAGTTCACTTCACACGTCGCTATCAGAATCCTAGCTCAGGTTCCCTCCCACCTCGCGTGCGTTTAAAACCACAAAGGTACAGGAATGAAGAAAATGACTCTTCTCTGAAGACAGGACTGGAGAAAATTCGGAGTGGCAAGCTGGCCCCTAAGCCGCAGTCTCGCTGCACCTCCACCCGCTCAGCAGGTGAGGCCCCTTCAGAAAGTCAGAGTCCCTCAGAAGGCCCGGAAGAGGCCGCCAGTGAGGTTCAGCACGCAAGCCAAGCGTGCGTGCCTGGTGAGCAGGAGGACCTGCAGACGGTGGGCAGAAAGGGCAGCAAAAGCGATATCTCTGTTTACCTGACCCTAAGTCAAGACAAATGTGTCTCTTCCAGTGCTTCCATGTGTAGCATTGATAGCATGGACGATCTGAAGTCCTCCTACTCTGAGTGTAGCTCTTCTGAGAGCTTTGCTTTTCCTCCAGGCTGTCTGCACGCGCCTTCCTCCTCTTCCACTCCCTCTTCAAAGGAAGAGAAAAGCCTCAGTAGTTCCTTGAAAATGAAAATCTTTTCCAAAAATGTCTCCAAGTGTATCACACCAGATGGCAGGACCATATGTGTAGGGGACATTGTTTGGGCCAAGATATATGGCTTCCCATGGTGGCCAGCCCGTATTCTTACCATAACTGTAAGCCGGAAAGATAACGGCCTTTTAGCCCGACAGGAGGCCTGTATTTCATGGTTTGCGTCTCCAACGACATCTTTCCTTGCTCTTTCACAACTCTCCCCCTTTCTAGACAACTTTCAGTTACGTTTTAATAAGAAGAGAAAGGGTCTGTATCGCAGGGCTATCACAGAGGCAGCTAAGGCTGCTAAGCAGCTGACCCCTGAAGTGCGGGCTTTGTTGACACAGTTTGAAACGTGAACATGGGCAGTAAGGTAGGCGAGGACCACTGGAAAGGCAGCAGCTCCCCGGCTAGTTAGGAATCATTTCCACCTGGTTTGGCCAAACTGGAGAGAAACTGCACTCAGTTGGCATTTTGTATTTAATATAGAGCCATTTTTAGACTAAAGCTTACAACTGAACATGCTATCAAATTTCTCTTAAGGAAGTGGAATTTTAGCAGTATTTTCCAGTTGTGAAGTCTAAAATCATCCTAAGGCATAGAAGCCATAGCCTCAAATGAAACTGAATTTTTTCAGGGACTGGTAATTGCCATTTGTACCTATTGTATATATATGCATATATATATATATATATATACATATATATATAAAAACTATTGCCTGTCACCATGTGACACAGGTTGCATTTTGGGATTTAGTAAGGGCTGGAGCTGGGGAAACAGTAGCTATTCAATGACTACTTGTTTTATCATTACAGAACACTTAGACTTTCTATGCACACAATGGTATAAAAGTTTGACACACTGAGATGCTTGCTATGACAAATTGGGGTGCTTGCTATTTAGTTATAGACCAGGCTGTATACGTTGCCCAGTATTTGGGATTAAAACTATTAAGACTGGACAGTTTTGAGTCACTACTCTATTGTCCAATGAGGACATAACAAACTTAGATGTTTGGTTGGGAAGTTTAGATAGGTTTTATTTGGGGTATATAAATAGTTGAGTGAAGATTTGGTCAGATTTCTCCTGACTGACTGTTCCTAAATTCTTTGGACAGGCCCTAGTAATTTACACTTTGTGAATTAATGTCATGTGTTATTGTTGCATTTTCGATGTACCTAATTTGATCGTTTTTAAGAAGCATTTCCATTTAAGGTAATCTGTTTGCAGGTCAGAAAATGAGAAATGTAATTGTGTAATGCATTGAAATGTAAAAAAAAGCTGTAAATAAAATCAACTAAATCCAAATTATTTGTGTGTGTTTCTCAAAAAGCTTTGAACAGTTTCAAAACAGTAGAAAATTAATCTTTGTAGTAGTGATTAGAAAAGGTGAGAAATCAAACTTAGTTTTTTATTTGCCCTGTCAGGGAATGTTACCTGGGAATAGGTAAAATTCAAATTACAGAAAGTACAGTGAGGCTCTTTAGTAATGCCATCTAACGGAACTCAAGTTCCCACCAACCTCTCATGAATGCTTTAAAAGCTTTTTTTTTTTTTCATTTTTAGGCTTGATAAATTGTCACATGCTTTAAAAATTAGATAATCATGGTTGGTCGGCTCTCTGTTGGTCTTCTGCCTCAGATATCACTGCCTTTGGGGCTAGTAATCTAACTTATTTTTTGACATGATCCATCTGTCCCTAAGATGTTTTGCCTTTTGAGAAAGTCTCACTTTGTCACTTTGGCTGGCTAGGCTGACCTCAAACTTGGAGTCCTGCCTGCCTCTGCCTCCTGAGTTCTGGGGACGTAGTCTCTCACTGTCTGTGGAGGCAAGGTGATCTACAAAATTAAGTTGCTTCCAAGCTTTTGTTTTTTTAAATTTGATATAATTTCAGTTTGGTTCTTACTTAAGATACAAAAAGGTAAAATTTTTGTGGATTTCTAAAATAATCCTGTGTGAGATATATTAGTTACTACAGGATTAATAATAAAGATTAATGAAATTTGAAAATTAGATTTTTTAAGCTTGATACCTGATTATTTCTGGGAAAGAAAATAGAATTTCTTCTGGGGAACTTAGTCAATGCTTTTTGATTTTAATAAACACACAATAAAATAAAAAGATGCATATTCTTTCCTGCAAACAGAACAGGCTGAAAGCTCTCCGTGTGATGGAGGGCTTATAAGGGAAATAATCTTTCTAGGTTTTCTGAGTAACTCTTTTAGATTAAAGTACTTGTTTGGTTATCTTAGAAAAATTGGTTTAAGCAAGAGTCACCTAAAATGTAATTTAAAGCATTGTGTAGTGACCTGGGCTGTTTTATTGTAGAGATTTTGAAAGTGGGTGTTGCTAATACAGTCAGATGCTTTGGCAAATGTACCTTTATGGTGTAAACTATCTGTGCTATTTCAGAAGCTAAAAGGGAAGATATATATATAATCTGTGATTGTGCAGTGTGTAAATAACATTCAGCCAGGTGTGGTGGTATATCTAGTGATCCTAGCATTTGGGAGGTGGAGGCAAGAGGATTTGAGTGACTTTGAGATCGCTCAGGGGAAATAATAAATTCCTGTCTGAAAACGAAACAAAAGATGTATTTGGCTCTGTATATATGGTGGTACATGCCTTTAGTCCTAACAGGCTGACCATCTCCGAGGTCGAGGCCATCCTGGTTTACAGAGTGAGTTCTAGGCCAGCCAGAGCCGCATGCACAGTGTGGTACTTTTTAAAAAAGTATTCCAGTAGAATTTTCCAAGCAGGGTGGCCATCTAGTATCTACTGCAAATGGAGATTTAAAGTTTTCCCTGAGAAGATGAAAGGCACTTTTTGTATAATGATTACCCAAGTGGGCATTTTTTTGTGGGTTTTGTTTTATCTTTTTGGAGAGAAAATCTACTTAGACAAATATCCAATGTAAGAAAATTGGCTAAAGGACAAGGATGAGCAAAGTAGAAATCAAGTGAGAAAATTGTCAAAATGCTGTCTTTAGAAATTTAAAACCTTTTCATTGTCTAGAACTTAGAAACCAGGAATGGACTGGTCACTTACAAGAGAGGTTTATTTAATTCTAGTTGATTCTCACAGAACAGGAAACCTGTAAGAGTCTTGTGAAGGAGTTGAGGAGACTAGGATTCACTAGTCT
>CAJQZJ010032716.1:2135606-2195312 GCA_907164525.1 Lophiomys imhausi
TTGATGTAAGAGTCTTGTGAAGGAGTTGAGGAGACTAGGATTCACTACTCTGAAGTCTGGTTTGATGGCGTGCCCCTAAGTGTTTGTTTCATGTATCCCAGGCTGAGCTACAAACCCAATCTTGAGTTTCTCATCCTCCTGCCTCTACCTCATGCTGGGATTCCTGGTGTTCACCACTACATCCAGTTAATGTGATGATGAAGATTGAACCCAGGTTTTTCCTCATATTAGCCAGGCACTCTACTAATAGAGTTTCATCCATCCCCCAGTCTTCTAAGTGGTTTTGATATTTTTGTTTTTTGTTTTCTTTCAAGTTTTAGAGAAGGATCATAGTATATAGCTCAGGAAGCCCTAAGGGTCACTAAATAGCCCAGGCTGACTGTGGGCTCTTCTGTGCTGGAGTTACAGGCATGCAGAAACACACGTGGCTGGGAACAAAGTGCTAGTGATGTTGATTGTAGCTTAATTCTATGTGGAGCAAACAGGAATTTAGTTCTGAAGACAATGAAGGCAGGCCGAGAGGAACTGCTACTAAAATCAGCTTAGATAAATGCCTTCCCCCCACCCCCCACAGGGTTTCTCTGTGTAGCCCCCTGATTGTCCTGGACTCACTTTGTAGACCAGGCTAGTCTCGAACTCACAGAGATCCACCCCGCCTCTTCCTCCCGAGTGCTGGGATTAAAGGCATGTGCTTTTATTTATCTAAGCCACATCTGGCCTAGATACACATCTTAATGGGTCTGAGTTTTACCCAATTAAAAGAAGCTGTTACTTTCTAAAGTTGTTCAGTGAAGGAAACATGCTTAGACATTACAAAGTTGACAGATTTTTTTTATTTATACTGAATAACTGAATTGAGAATCAGGAATTAGAAATTTATAATATATATATATATATATTTCGTTTTTTGAGACAGGGTTTCTCTGTATAACAGCCCTGGCTGTCCTGGACTCGCTTTGTAGACCAGACTGGCCTAGAACTCACAGAGATCCACCTGCCTCTGCCTCCTAAGTGCTGGGACTTGGGACTAAAGGTGTGCACCACTTATAGTATATATTTAAAATGAGATTTTCTCATTTGAGATGTAAATGTTCTATGGTTTGTGCTGAACTGGTGGCACACTGACCTGTCTTGAAAACTTAGTTTAGTTCAAAGATTTATGTTCAGTGATGATTTCAAATAGGGACTAGGCCAAATAGTGAAAGTTGTTTTCTAAGGAAGGACAAATTCAGTTTTTGCTTTGGACTGTGTTAATATAGCTATTAGACTCTAATGTAAATATCTGGAATTGAGGACTTATGTTGGGCTGGTGCCATATCATTTCCTGCCAGGAGACAGTAAATGTCCAGTCTTTGTTTACGACTTCTGCCTGGTTCTGACTTGCAGTAGAATACAGAAAGTCTCTTACTGTGTTTCTATAGGTTGTATACCATTACTATACTCAGACCTTCATTCAGCCATAATTGGATGAGTTAAAAGGTCACAGCTGGGCATTTAATCCCAGCACTAGGGAGGCAGAGGCAGGCGGATCTCTGAGTTCAAGGCCAGCCTGGTCTACAAAGGGAGTCCAGGACAGTCAAGGATACACAGAGAAACCCTGTCTCGAAAAACTTAAAAAAAAAAAAAAAAAAGGTCACAGTGCAGGCTGGAGAGATGGCTTAGAGGTTAAGAATACTGGGTGTTCTTCCAGAGGTCCGGAGTTCATTTCCCAGCAACCACATGGTGGCTCATAACCATCTATATTGAGATCTGGTGCCCTCTTCTGGCCTGTAGGCATATATGCAGGCAGAACACACACACACACACACACACACACACACACACACACACGCACGCGTGCGTGTGTGTGTTTATAATAACTAAATATTTTTTTAAAAGTCACAATGGTAAGTGATTTATTATAGTTTTTGCAGAGTATCAGGGTATTTTTGCCATGATAATTGACTCTAATCTATAGTCAAAAAGGGACACCATTTAAATTTGTTTTTGCGGTGTTTACCCTTGTAGTGTACCCCAGCTAGGATGATTCAAAAGGACTTTCTCCCTTTACTTTCCCTGTGTCTTTAGTTAAAAATGTCTTTGCTTTATTATAGTGAATTATAATTTCATGCGTACTTAATAGACAGGTCCTAAAGTCTGCCATTTTGGGGACATGATTGCTTTTTAGAGGATTATGTTATGTGGTTCAGGCTGATTGAACATGTAGTTAAACTTTTTTTTTTTCCCCTGGTGTTTTGAGACAGGGTTTCTCAGTGTAGGCCTGGTGTCCTGGATTCACTTTATACACCAGGGTGGCCTGGAACTCACAGAGATCCATCCGCCGCCTGCCTCTTGAGAGCTGGGATTAAAAGCGTGCGCTACCACACCTGGCAATTATAGACAGCTGTGAACTGCCATGTGGGTGCTGGGATTTGAACCTGGGTCCTTTGGAAGAACAGTCAGTGCTCTCTAGCCCCGTAGTGATCTTTTGCCTCAGCTATTTGAGTATTGGGATCACAGGCGTGTGCCACCATCCTAGTCAGAAATTTTGCTTTTTTAATTTTATTAGACAGGGTCTCACTGTGTAGCCTTTGCTATATTGGCCAGGCTGGGCCTTTGCCTACCATCTTGAAACCAATTTTGTTTTGTTTTCTTTTGTTTTTTTGAGACAAGGCTTCTCTGAGTAACAGAGCCCTGGCTGTCCTGGACTCGATTTGTAGACCAGGCTGGCTGGTCTTGAACTCACAGAAATCCACCTGCCTTTGTCTCCCAAGTGCTGGCATTACAGGCATGCGCCACTACACCCGGCTGAAACCAATTTTATTGTACAATTAAAATGCTGTATTTGTGTGTGTGTGTGTGTGTGTGTGTGTAAGTGTAAGTATGTTAGGGTTTAGTTGTTTGACAAAGTCTCATGTAGTCTAGGCTACTTTCAAACTTGACATCCTTTTGTCTTTGCTTTCTGTCTCTGACTCCTGAGTGTTGCATGAACTGGCACACATAAAAGCCTGAGGTGTTAGGCTTTTATGGTTAATGCTTTTTGCTATCAGGTAGTGATATTGCTGAAGGCAGAAGCAGGTGGATCTCAGAGTTCAAGGCCAGCCTGGTCTACAGAGCAAGTTCCAGGACTGCCAGGGTTACACAGAGAAACCCTGTCTCTAGCAGGAAAAATCAAAATTATAATGCATAGTAAATTTTAGAAAGAGTGTCTTTTCTTTTTTTAAACTGTTCAAGGTATTTTGCAATCATTGGTGTCTCGTATTTAACTCATGTAAGATTTTTTTTTTTTAGAAGCTATTGAAGTTTAGTGTGAATGATCTGGATCTGAGGCTAGCCCAGGCTACATAGTAAGAATGATTCACTTTGTGTGCCCCCATAAAAGCAAAGCCAAACCAAACAATTAAAAATCTGGGAAGCGTATCTTTCCCCTCTGGAAATGCTTAAAGAGATGATTTATGTACAAGGGTTAGAGTGCCATCCAGTGACACAGGGAGGTTGAGCAGCAACAGTTTTGCATCAGCCATGCTTGATAACATGCTTTTTAATCAAGCAAAGAACACTGTCTTTCCCTTTTTAGTCACACATTTGAAAGTGTTCTTGATCTAGATGCCCTAGCCTCAGTCTGATCTGTTCCTTACAAGCAGTGTGATCTCAGGCGAGTTCCCTCACACCATCTTCTGTGAAACGGAGACAATAATAGTACCACCACAGGAGGGAATTTTGATAGTTTGTCTTTAATGCAATAGAAGAGTGCCTGGCACAAGGCCTGTGTAAATACTGCTCATATTACCAGCCGCTTGTATGTGGCAAAGAAACCTCATTTTGGTAGTAGTTTTTAATAATTATCTGTCAAACGTTATGTACTCAGTATAAATGAAAAGTTTTATTTTAAGTTTCTATAATAGCACTATTAACCACACACATCTAGATGTAGCATACACTCTCTGGGAGTTTGGGTGGTTTCTGTTTTGTTTTGAGATTGGTCTTGAAATGTTGATCCTGCCTTTTACCTCACAGTTCTGAGATTACAGGTTTTTGCCACCATGTCTGGCTGAACTGGCTGGTTTTCACTGGCATTTATGGAGGCTAACTGTTGGAGGTCATGGGAATCATGTATGGGGATATAGAAACCATTATTAACGTTCATTTAACTTTACATCCTCAAGACTATCTAGTACTCCTTCATTCTGCTCACAGCACGCATAGGAGTAAGTCGAGATGCCATCTAGAGCGGGCGAGATGGCAGAGTAGGTAAATTGGTGCCAAGTCTCACAATCTGAGTTTGATCTCTGAGGAAAAGGTAGGAGAGAACTGACAATTATAAATGGTTCTATAACCTCCATACACAGCCTCTTGTGTGTCCACATAAAGGAAATGGTTGTTTACTTGTGAACAAATGAGGAAAACTGATCAGACACGTAGTCGGCCACCATCTCCAAATTTGCACATTTCTAATCCTTTCCTGAGCTATGAGGAGAATCTTGAGTCTCTGTAGCAGAGTCCTGTTAGGAGCTCCTTACAAAGGAGCTTTAAGCTGCACTTGCCATCTTTTAAGTAAGTCAGCCAATCTGCATAGCTTCCGTCTGTCCTTGGGTCCTTGACCTTTTAACAAGTGGCAAAAACTGGACATCTGTTTGCACTTCTGTTGAGTAGGAGATTTAGGAGGGTGGTACCTGGCCTAAATCTGTGTGGCGTGGTGTTTTCCCAGAAGGTAGTGGTCATCACCATCGTTCACTTTGAGATGTGGTTGATTACCAGTGTATGGTCAGCTCTTCTCCCTCCACTTTAATTTTTAGTAAAGGATGTTTCTATGAGGAATGTCTTGGTGTGAGTCCAAGTGTACTGGGAAGAGCTATCTTCCCTGTTTGTCTGAAGTTCAGACATGTAATCAGTAACTGGTTAAAAAAACAAGAAAATCTCTACAAAGAGACTTCACCTCTGTGATTCCTTCCTGCTTGCATTGTGTCCTATGTATTGGAACTTCAAATGAGTGTTCAGTGGGATCATGGATACATACATATAGTCAGTCTTAGCTTTTTCATTCTGGGCTTTGCAAAAGGAGGCCTGTTTCCTCCTTTCATTGACTCTACAAGGGAGATTGTGCACTTCCCCTCTTCTTATTGGCCCTCTGACCTCTGCTGCCCGTAGGCTGTATCTTACAGGACAAAGTCAGTGACTTCCACTGAGCTGGAGAGTGATGCCTTTTCATGGGGGGACCCTTCCCTTTACTGCATCTTAGGCAGGGATCCTTAGTATTTCCTAGAAGTTCTCCCTGCACGGATGGGAAGTTTCCAAAGAAAATTTAAAGACCCTGAAAGTATTGAAGGAGAGCTCATTTTCAGCGTTAACACCAAGCTCCAGGCAGGCTCTGTATTGGAACTGACATGCTGAGGTTTTATGTAGCATTTTAAGAGTGGCAGTGGAAAAATGAACAGGAAAGGTGAGCTCATCCCTGATCTTCTTTGTGCTTCGTGTTTACATAAAACCAAAGGCTGATTCTTTTTTGTTTGTTTGTTTTTTTGAGACAAGGTTCTTCTGTTTGTATTCCTGGCTGTCCTGGACTTTGTAGACCAGGCTGGCTTCAAAAATTCAAAGAGATCCGACTGCCTCTGCCTCCCAAGTGCTAGGATTAAAGGCGTGTGGCACCATGCCCGGGCTAAGGCCGATTCTTTTTTAAAAAAGTACAGTCATTTGGGGCAGGGGAGAAAGCTTAGTGTGGTTAAGAGCACTTGTTGCTCTTGCAGATGAGCCGAGTTTGGCTCGCAGCACTCATGTAACTCCAGTCTAGGTGATACAGTGGTGCCTCCTGACTCCCACTGGCACCAGGCAGGCATGTGGTGCAGGTGAGAGGCTCATACATGCATTTATCCTATTTTGATCTTACTCATGTCCTTCCCATAACTGCTCCCAGATTCATCCACCAACTTCATGTCCTCTTTTTAAAGTTTATTTGTTATAATCCTTGGTGTCCACTCACTGGAGCATGATTGACCTCCCAGGGCCTTATTCTTAGGAAGGTAGTGCACACCTGTACTCTCAGCACTTGGGAGGCAGAAGGAGGCATACCTGAGTTCTGAGCCAACCTTGTGGACATAGCAAGTTCCTGGATAGCCAAGGTCACTTGGACCCTGTTCAAGAAACACACACACACACCTCTCTGACTAACTCCTTCAGTCTCTACCCACTGTCTACAGTCTCTCAGCTCGGGTGGTGGCTGGAAGATGATATAGAAGCCTGGTGGAAGTTCCCCAAAGCAAACTCTAGTGGTTTGGCCCCTTTTTCCTGTGTATTTAAAGTTGCCTCAGTTAACAGTACACTATGTAAAACCATATTGAACCTCATTTTAAAGAGTTATTTCTCTCTAACAGGAATTCAGAGGTGATTGTGTTTATACATTGGGCTTTTCAATATCAGGATGGCTTACTTTAAAAGTTTTATTTACTACTCTACTGTTTTTTTATTTGGAATTTTAATTTATTTATTGAGACAAGGCCTCACTATGTAGCTCTGGCAATCCTACAACTTGCTATGTTGACCAAGCTTGCCTGGAACTGAGAGATCTACCTGCCTCTGCTTCTGTTGATATTAAAGGCTATGCATAGCCATGCCCTGCCTGATTATAATTTTTTTTTTTTCAAGACAAGGTCTTTCTATGTCACCTTAACTGTCCTGGAAGTCACTCTGTAGACCACTCTGTAGGCCTCGAATTCACAGATCCACCTGCCTCTACCTCCCAAGTGCTGGAATTAAAGACGTGCACCACTGCCGCCTGGCATTTGCCTGATTGTGAATTTTAATGTTAAATAGTAACGAATGATGATCCCAGAGCTGGCTGTGCTGATGATAAAGGAATTGTTTATACTAAACCTAGGGCAGTAAATGCACAACCAAGTGTGTTTCAAAATAAAACTTAAAGCAGAATGTACTGGCTCATGCTTGTAATCCCAGCACCCAGAAAATCAAAGGAGTTTGAGGCTAGGTTGGGCTGCAGAGAGTTCTAGACTAGCCCCAGACTATGGTATCAGATCCTGCCTCAAAAGCAGAACAACCACACACTTAAAATAGTAGTCTTTCATTTGAGTTATGCTAAACATTTTAGGCTCTATTCAGAACAGAGCCTAAAGGGGAAAGTTTGTCATTGAAAAAAACTGTTGTTCTCAGCCAGTTAGAACCTGAAGCTATGCAAGGGTGATCATTAACATTCAAGGAGAAAGGGCTTTTGATGGCCTTTGAGCTCCTGAATGAGGTTATGTGGGTGAGGTGAAAACTTCAGCCCTCTGGACCATCCAGATCAGGACAGCTCCAAGAACAGACTAGTGTTTGTTAGGTAGTTGGTAACCCCCCCCCCCTCTTCTTACATAAAATGTGAGTTAGCACTTCCTCTTTCATTATAGGCTTATTGGAAGGCACCTTGTCAGGTTACAATTTGCATCTTAAGGGATGTGCACACAAGAGTGCCCTCTCCTGGCCATGGTTGGGATACCCACATGGTTTTCCAGGCCCTCCAGTACCAAAGCTTTATAGTCTAAAGCTGGCAAGTTATCCAGAATAAACTCATTAGGAAAATTCAAGTTAATTTTGGTCTTATTTAAAATTTTTTTTTTGTTAAGATGGATTAAAAAACTCAACTGACTACTCTATTTTTGTTAACTTGGTTTTTTCTACCATAGGTCTCAACAAATGGCAGCTATTACATCAGACAGTGACGAGTCCTGCTGCTCCCTTACAGTGTCTGACAGACCACTGTGGATTCAAACTGGGAGCGTTGAAGTTAACAGTGAAGCGGGCAGGTCTGTCTGTCTTTAAGCCCTGCCACGAAGTGAAGAGGGCACCACATCATCACTTAACCATCCCGAAGTAGATTAGGCTAGCCTTTAGAAGACTCATTAGTTTTCTCCTAAGTTTTCATTGACCTTGGTAGTTGGGTGTACTTCCTGTAGGTAATAATTTCTAGGAACTGAAAACAACTTTTCTAGAGTAGAGCCTCCTGTGAGTGTTTGTATTGAGAGCAGCCTTGTGAGTCAAATGTTACATTGTAGACGTATGTTAGCTGGCAAGTGATTTCTTCCTGAAAATCAGACTGAGTCATTTTTTCCCCACTGTTTCAATCTTTGTCACTTCTTTGTTATGACTTCGTTACTTGTTACTGTATGTATGAGACTATGGGGATGTAATGTGGTGGAGTGCCTTTGTCTAATTCACCACAGCACTGAGTAAAGCAGGCATGATGACACACGCCTGTCAGTCCCAGCACTCAGGAGGGGGAGGCAGGAAGGTTAGAAGCTCAAGATCATCCTCTTTACCTAGTGAGTTCAAGGAGAACCTGGACTACCTGACAGTCGGCCTTTAAAAAGGGAAGAGAGAAATGTGTAAGACTATGTGGGGCCCAGTGTGGTGGTGCATGGCTTTAATCTTAGCACTCAGGAGGCAAAGGCAGGTGTATCTCCAAGTTCAAGGCCAGCCTGGTCTACATAGGGAGTTCTAACATAGCCATGTCTGCACAGTGAAACCTTGTCTCCAAAAAGAGACAAACATGTATGTGAATACTTACGAAGTAAATCTTAAGACTGTCATTTACATCAGAATAGTCAGAACTTCAGAAGTGGTATACTAGAATCAAAATGTGGTTGGAGTCTATTGCTATATATGACTTAATGGATAATGAATAAAATTGATTTTGGACTCTTACATGGTGGGAAAGGTTTTGGGGATTTTGGTTGTTCCTCTTGAACTTACCTTTTTTATAATTTATAATTTCATTTATTTTTGTTTGTGCTGTGTGTGTGTGAGAATGTGTGGCAGATGTGTGTGGGTGCTCTCGGAGCTAGAAAAGACTCCTGTGCTCGAGCAGTGATGTGACTGTCGCCACTGAGCCGTGTCTGTAGCTCCTGAACTTACCCTCTATCACTTTCTTTGAAAAAGTATTCAGTCTCCTGGGATAGGGCGGATGCCAGGGATATTTGACATGTTGTTTGTGCAGCTGTTGCAGCATTCTATCATTAAATGTGAGCTTTGCTATTAGTTCAAAATGAAACATTTTACACTGAATAATATGTCTAAATCTTGAATCTTAGCTAAATAGGCATGGTAGGCACCTTAATATAATCTGTTCAGGGAGAGAGTCCTCGGCTTTCTTGTTCTGGTCTTCAACTGAACTTCAGTAGACCTTAACCTTAAAACCAGTGAAAGTCAGAGTTGGGACCCTACCCTGCCCCTTTCTCCTTCAGTTTATAAAAGGGTACACTTCCAAAGTTCTATGTGAGTCTGCCTGTTAGTATTACAATCATTATCTCATTTTCAGAAAGTTGAATTTTATTATTATTTGGTTTCTCTCTATATAACCTTGGCTGTCTTGGACTCACTGTAGATCAGGCTGGCCTCAAACTCACAGAGATCCGTCTGCCTCTGCTTCCTGAGTGTTGGGATTAAATTCGTGCGCCACCATGCCTGGCTGAAAGTTGAATTTTAAATCAGCATTAATCATCCTTTTTTTCAGAAGCAATAAATACAT
Organism: Lophiomys imhausi; assembly: GCA_907164525.1. Classification (NCBI taxonomy): domain Eukaryota; kingdom Metazoa; phylum Chordata; class Mammalia; order Rodentia; family Muridae; genus Lophiomys; species Lophiomys imhausi. The sequence continues at coordinate 2,145,097 of CAJQZJ010032716.1, forward strand.
GGAATGTTCATCTTGAGGTTTATAGTATTTTAGCTAGAAGTAATTTTTCATTTTTTAAAAGATACATGATAGGATGCCCTGTGGAGTTTTATTTTATAGGCCTTGACCTGTGAAGCAAATGAACCATGGAAACACTGGAAAGTTTACTTAAAATCAACTTGACATGGGAAAGAATGGACTTTGAAGCATTAAATATTGGGAAAGATGGGTGCTTTTTCTTCTGCTTTCTCTGTGGGGTTTTTTTATTCCATGAAATAGTGTTATCTTTGCTTTAATAATACACTTGATACAAAGATCATCATTCTTGGTTCTCAAGCTCTCATATTGGGGGCACAGCTTAGGGACTGGATGGTAGTGGGCCCCCACTACTCTGTGTGCTATTTACTAATGTTGGACACTCTGGCCCTGCTGCTTGTCTTTTTCTAAGCCACACTGTCTGCCTTTGCTCAGAAGTCTACTGAAGATTGCCTTGGTGGTCAGCGCACTGACGTGGTCTATAAGATGGCACTCGCTGCCTTCTGACGTGTCTGACTTTGGGGAGGCTCCCTCCAGTCCTCTCTTAGCTCTGTGCAAACAGTACACTGTGATCTATAGCTGTTTTAATGTAACTTGGTTATATACATAAATTTGCTTAAGAATAAGCAGTTAGCTTTGATGGTGTATACCTTAATCCAAGAATGGAGGCAAGGAAAATCAGTAGTTCAAGGTCAGCCTTGACCAAATAAATAGTAAGTTTGATGTCTCAGAAAAGGGGAGGAAAGGGGTAGGTAGGGCTAGGTTTGGTGGCTCACGCCTTTAATTCCCAGTGTGGAAGGCATAGGCAGGCAGTTCTCCATGAGTTCCATGTCAGCCAGAGCTACACAGTGAGACCCTGTCTAAAAGAACATTAAGAAAAAAAAAAAAGACTGTAGGTTAACTGCTTGGGAAAAGCTGGTGTTTCCTAGGAGTCTGTCTCTGCTACTTTGATGTATTTTAACTTAGAAATAGCAACATAAAGAACAAAGTAAAAATTCTGCAGCAGCCGGGTGTGATGGCGCACGCCTTTAATCCCAGCACTTGGGAGGCAGAGTCAGGATCTCTGTGAGTTCGAGGCCAGCCTGGTCTACAAAGTGAGTCCAGGACAGCCAGGACTAACCAGAGAAACCCTGTCTAAACCCCCCCACCAAAAAAAAAAATCTTCTGCAGTTAGGCAAACATCCCTAAGAAAAGGACTCATGTGATAGCCGCATGTGTTGGAATTTGGTCAGATGTGCTCAGATACATTACACAAGGCTTCTCCTGGTCTAGAGTGGCAGTAAACTGTCTTTAAAAAGTCAAATATACCGGCGTGGTGGCGCATGCCTTTAATGCCAGCACTCGGGAGGCAGAGGCAGGTGGATCTCTGTGAGTTCAAGGCTAGCCTGGTCTACAAAGGGAAAACCTTGTCTCGAAAAAGAAAAAAAAAAAAAAAAAGTCAAATATTTGTTTTAAAAGAAATGTGAGATCCCATGATCTGTAGGGCTTAAACAACAAGGACTTCTTTTTCTCACGTTACCTGTGATTAACTACATTTTCTTCCTTTTGTTTATTGTATTTCAGCACAAAGACATTAGCAAGCTCCTGGTTTCCTGGATGTGGTCGGCAGTGACAAAACAACAGAGCATCAAGACTGAATAAGATTGGAGTTTTAAGCTGCACTAAGAAGTAAATGCTAAGGCAGGGGCTAAAACCAGTCATCTGTACAGGGGCGCTTGCAAAGTAGACTGAATGGAAGAAAAGGTATTAGGGAATATTTTATATATATATGAGGAACAAACTGCTGCAATAAATTATGCATGAGTTGAGGAGAAAAGTGATGTGAACACATGTGCGAGACGCACTCAAGCGTGATGCGGAAGAAGCATGGGATGGTGGATTGTTTTGTATACTTAACTTTTGTGCTTTCTCCAAGGATTATGCTTATCAGTTGAGAAGTGAGCAGAGGTGTGTTTAAAATGGCGCTCCTGTGAAACAGCAATGGTCACATGTGCTAAGGTCAGTGCTTCCTTCCTTCAGGGTGCCAGTAGAAGCAAGAGGAAGATAATCTGACATCCTGCTGAAAGGATGGCTAAGTGCCCCACCCCACCCACAAATAACATGTGGATCTTTTCTTTTAATAAAACAGGGCTGTATTACCTTGAATATACGTTTGCTTGTTAGAACATATTAAGATGTATTTATTTGCCACTAGTATTTAACATTTTGTGCACATTTTCATAACTTCATTCTTACCTTTTCATATTTTGACTCCCAAGCCGATAGGCTAATGATCTTGGAATGAAATCATACACTCCCAAGAACTAGCTCATAATTCTCCTGAGCTGGGCAAGGTTTTATTATTGCTTCTCCCCTTACTGAGTGGTGCTGTTGAGAAAAGGTGACAGCATCAGTGTTGATCTGGACCTCTTTTCACTGCAAGAAGCCCCTGCTTCTCAGTGCAGGAAGTTCTCACAGGTGTCAGGGAGGACTTGGCCCTGGGGGACAAGTGGCAGACACAGATCCATGAAAACAGCCTAAACTTTTGGTGCATGGAACATGAATTCTTAACAGAGCCCACAGACTTTCCTTGTCTTTGCTAAATACATACTATGAAATCCCTTAATTTTTCTTGTTTCATGGATGGAGAACACATGAGAAAATCAGATGGACCTGTTAGTACTACATTTTTAAAGCATTTTATATTTGATGGTGCCGTAATTTTAATAATAAAACTGAAGATTTTTAGTGGCGATACTGATTTATTTTTTAAACCAGAAAGATAACACCATATTGATTACTTACTACAAAAAGAAAAAAAGAAAGAAAAAAAAGAAAAAAAAAGCCAAAAGGAAAAAAAAAAAACTCACAGAACTCATTCACAGTAACACAACTGATGAATGAGCACTTGGCTCTAGAGTTCACTCTCTGTGATCTCTGTTGGGTAAGATCACCCAACAGCCCATTGCTCAGGATTAGGAAATGCTCTGGGTGGAGTTTTAGATCATTTACTATACCTGACTGTGATTTGATTTATAACTCAAGAAGAAAAGCTGGGTAGTCTGGAATCTAGTGAGCTTAATTCAAATCCTAACACACTGCAAGTGCTGGGAAGTCCTGACTGCATTTTACAATGATCTCTTTGGAGTCTTCTACATCATGACGTCATCTTTTCAAATGGGCTCAGGAACTATAAACAGCAAGGAGCTGTGGAGAAGACTTGAATCACAACCCCAGGCTTTGGGGTCAGTCCTGTCTCAGACCCCAACACCAGCAGTACCTTTCATGCTCACTCAGGAACCAGGTGTCTCCAAACCATGTGGAATTATGCATGGATTGTATCAGGAAGACCTTTAAGCTTTAGAAATCTTTATTTGTTGAGTGATGGAGTTGACCAAAAAATATTAAAAAGGCAAAAGCACTGGGAGAGATCAGGTTTTAAGAATCTACATATTTTTTCTCATGACAAATCCTTAAAGGCATTTTAATACAAACTAGATTTTCATTAAAAAAAAAAAAAAGACACTTGGCGGTATTTAAAATCTAGGCCTACCATGTTACAACTTCATTTTATTGCTTTAGTTGCTTAATATTTAAGCTCTGCTTCATGCTACCTTTTGTCTGTATTTAAAATCTTCACAGGCCTATTTCATTTGTAGACTTGAATGACACATTGTTTCTCACCTTCCATCTGGTCAGAGTTAAATGTTAAAGAATGTTGTGTAATGGTATCCAATAAAGTCTGATTTTTTTAATTTAATTATTTAAAAACGGTTTTACTGTGTAGAGGCTACCTTTAAAAGTGGTTTTTGTTGTTTCTTCACACTTTGAAATCCATCCCTGTTTTGTGTTCTGGGAAGTAGTAATGTATCTTAAGTTGGACCTACAGGTTTTGGCCACTAAAGGGCTCTATGGGATTTTTTTTCTCTGACTGGGGGTAGAGGCCAGCCGGTGGCATAGTCTGATTAGGACCCTATACACAACAGACTGCTTTTCTGATGGAAAGTAGTCTAGAGGCTTGCCCTCTAGAGTTGGGGTGACTACATAAGTATTGGTAGGTTTCTTTGGTTTTAAGTCTAGGGTGTCCAAAGCTGGGTATGATGGCCCTTAGGGCCTGTGATCTGATCATTCAGGGTTATAGTTTGAGGTCATCCTACACATTCCAACTTTAAGCCTAGAAAGAGTATAGGAAGGTAGAACTTGCTGGGAAGGGCTTAGAAGCCCTAGGTTTACAAAAAGGAAGTGAGCTTCCCAGCAGAACATGCTAGCAGCAGAACCTCTGGATCTGAGCTCTGTAAGCCCTGATAGCAAGCCACATGGCTGGTTGGGATTAGGTGGTTGGGTTCTAGTTGAGAATCTCCCCAGCTAAGGCCTAATTAAGCGTTGAAACATTAAAAGGTCTTGGTGTGTTTGATTGTTGGGAAGGGGCCACTGCCAGTTTCAGGCCGCCAGCTAGGGCAGGCCTCCCACCAAGCCCTGGTGGCTGCTCTGCCAGGCTGCTGGCTGATCCGCTGGCCTAATATAACAATTTATAGTTAATATCTTTGCTAACAAGGTTACAGTTTCAACAGACTGATTCCTACCATGAGCTTATAGGATTGAACCGTGAACCAGAAATGCTTGGTTATTGGGGAAAAAATTAGTTTCTGAAAACCTGTCAGGGAATAGAAGCTTTTTTTGTGACTGATATAGAAACTTCCCCATTTCAGTAAAGCAAACCTTCAGAAAGCTGCCTGGTACTACAGGGAATCTTTAATGTCAGACACTGGTTCAGTTTAGCTGAATATCCATAAAAAGGAGCTACTGGAGTGTGGGTCAGTTTATGAATCAGCTGCCAATAGCCCATTATTCTGGGGTGTCAAACTGCTTGCAAACACCATGTCCCACAGGCAGCTAGCAAAGTCCATGTCCTCAACATTTAAATACGTCTCGTACCTCATTCTCTCCCTGCATCACTGGCCTCTGAGGACTGCTGTAACTCAAGTTCTAAGTTTGGATTTCTAGCTTCAAGGTAAAGGTACTGACAGGCAACGTAGCCCCAGTGGGTCACAAGAACAGGACAGCCGTCTCTGTTCGTCACATGCTGTAGCACTTAGGAGAGCAGGCCTTGCAGCTGGTCTTGGTAGCACAATACTTAACTCTGGATGTGGGGGGTTGCAGGTGAACCAGCCCTGAGGGTGTGAGTTCAGGAGAGGTGGGCCTGACTCTTGTCCACTGAGTGGTGGCATTGGCAAGGGAGAGATCTCCATTGTCTTTTGACCTCACCACAGGTAGCAGGTGGGAGAACTGGCTTAGCCTCTTACATGCTGTAGCACTCGGGAGAGCAGGCCCTGCCCCTTACCTAGGTAGCACAGTAGACCTGGCCCTGGATGTGGGGATCGCAGGCCCAAAACCAGGGCTTTGAATTGGGCCCAACCCAACATCTACCCCATGGAACGGCTGGGGTGCATGAAGAGTCCAGTTCTACAGACCCAAAACTACCGGAGCTCCATGACACAGGGCAACAACAGGATACATCCTGAGAGGAGTCCCAGTGAGGTTCCAGGATTGAAGTAGCAGAAGCCAGAGGCCTCGTACCAGACCAAGGAGTCATTATAATGAACTTGTAAGCAAGAGAGTGGATAAAAGGTACTGTTGTAGGACACAACTGAGACACCAAGATGTGAAAATTTAAAAGCAGGAGACAAGCACACAACTGAGGATGTTCTATGTGACTAAGAGTAGGCTCAAGTGTCCTTTTACAGAGTCTCCGAGCTTCACGGATAACTGTGGAGTCCCTGCTGAGCAATCCTAGTGGAGCACGTTTGCCAGCATTACACTGTGCCCAACAATGCCTTGGTGAAAACTTCTCCCACGGATGGATAGTGGGGCCATCCATTTGTTTCAAATGTTTTTTTTTTTTCCCTTTTGGTTTTTCGAGACAGGGTTTCTTTGTGTATCTCTGGCTATCCAAGGACTTACTCTGTAGACCAGGCTGGCCTTGAACTCAAGAGATCTGCCTGCTTCTGCCTCCCTAGTGCTGGGATTAAAGACGTGTGCCACCAAGCCTGGCCCTTATTTATTTTTGGGATAGGGTCTTCTTAGCTGTGACTGCTCTGGGGCTCATTATGTAGATCAAGCTGACCTTGAACTCACAGTCTGCCCCTGCTTCCAGAGGGCTGGGAATAAAGGCTTGTGTCATCATACCCAACTAGTTAAGTAAATGTATCAATTCACTAGCCTTTCACTGCCTCCCATCAGTTTCTGTGGAACACGAGAAAAGCATGTAAACCTAGAATGATACTGGGATTACCTTCTAGGTCTTTAAGATGGTAGTGGCACAGTTGTTAAATCCTAGCATTTGGGAGGTGGAGACAGTAAGATCAGAAGTTCAAGACCACCTTTGGCTACATAGAAATCGAGCCTAACTTGGGCTGAGACCCTGTCTTAAGAAAAAAACTAATAGGCACTAATGGACACAGACTGAAGACCTTTTGGGTTCACATTTTTAGTACCTCTTGTGGAATCTCCTGGTGCTAACAATATAAACATGGCCTCTCATCAATGAACCTAGTGTACTTATGGCAGCAGAATAGGAAACAACAGATCAAAGCCTGCCTCCTTCAGTGCTGGGAGTCAAATCAATGGCTCGAACATGCGAGGCATTCACTCTATGCTCCACCTTCATCCCATAATATTTTAGAGAATGTCTTTTCTCAAAGCTATTTTTATTTTTTTGAGACTTATCTCATATAGTCAAAAATAGCCTTCTGTCTCCCCTTCTCAAGTGCTCGGTTACTATGGGCATGTGCCACTGTGTCTAGTTTTTCAAAACAATTCTAAAAGCTTACCCTCTGCAATATTGCTGGAACTAGAATACACATGTCATTGAGTGAGCTATACATTACATGCTTGTAATGCTAGCACTTTGGGCGGTGGAGTTGGGAGAGAGAGCAGGAGGCCACCCTGAATATAAGAGACCCTGAATACAAGATCTCAAACAAAAAGCAAACAGAAAACAAAATTACAATGTTCATGCAATTACCTTAATAAAAGTAAACTCTGGGGTTTGGGCTGTAGCTCCATGGCCTAGTGTTTGGTCAGTCTACGTGAGATTCTGTTCTCAATCCCCAGCATTCCCAAAGAAGTAAATTCAGGTGTGCCATTTTTGGTGGAGGAAGAAATTACATAATTTTCAAATCAGAAATCAGTAGAGAAAATGAGCCATCTTTCTACTTTACATACCTACTTCAGTCCCATTTCAGGATTTTGCTATTGCCATTTTCAAAAGCTGTGAATCTAACTTCAAGATTTGGGGGCTGGCTTATGGACTTCTGAGCAGCGACAGAGATACTTTCTGGAAGTACATATGCCTGGTGCATGCAATGCATTCTTCCCTTGCTGTTTTCTAACATTTCAGTTTGAGGGTTGGAGGAAGGGGAAATGTTTCTAAACCTCTGAAAACAGGACTCAGGAGATGGTTGGTAAATCTCCGAGTTTGGGGCTAGCATAGTCTACTGAGTTGTAAGCCAGCAAGAACTATGCAGTGAGTCTCCAGAAAGTTGGAATGACTGAGGAAGATCTAGGACATCAACTTCAGGCCTCCCTCCACACCTGCATGTGCACATGCATACATAAGCAAAACCTCTATACTCTGCAGCAATGTCTGTATCAGGAAGCGTAACTGGGTGATGTCATTTCCTGTTCTTTTGGGCACAGATACACCCTGCAGAAAGGGCTGGGGAGGTGACTGCAGTTAAAAGCGCTTACTGCTCTTGGGACTCAGGTCTGGTTCCTAGCACCCACACGGGAGCTCACAGCTGTGACTCGTTTCTGGCCTCTGGAAGTCCCTGCGTGCACATGGTTTAAAAAGTCACACAAGTACACCCATACACAGAGGACTTGAGGTTCTGTCTTTTTCCCATATCTTCCTGAAAGCCTAGGAACTTTGGGAGGGGAAGGTGTGCAGTGGTGACTCTGATTGGCCAAGCCTGTCTTCCAGACTTAGTCACCCCTGAACTTGTGGCATTGCTTCTGCCTCAGCCTCCCAAGTGCTGGTGCTTACAGGTATTAGCTCTGCTGACAAGTTAAATCTGGCATCCACTTTCCCTAAAAAGGGTATGTAAGAAAAACAAAATCACATAACTTGTACAGAAACTTGGGCCAAAAGCTACTTGATGTTAGGTGTGTTTGGGCCTAGGTACATAGGGGCCACACGTCACTGTGACACTTAACTGAGAACTAAAAACTCCCATCAACAGATGCCTAGTGAACCAACCAACAAAAACCCATCCTTGAAACTTTTGCTTTCAAGCAGCCTGCACAGGTTCTGTTAAGGGACACACATACCATTCTGAATTTAAGCTGAGATTAGCACTGATGCTTGGTCAAAACCACTAATTTTACAATTGTACAAAGCTGAAGGCTGCCTCAGATGGTTTGTGAGGCAGGATTTCTGAATTGTGGCATACTGGTCATTTATTCAAGAGTTAAGCAGCAAAAACTTTAGCTTTGTGGGGTTATGACCTTGGTGGGAATGGAGAGATGGCTCTGCTGGTCTTCCGAAGGACCCAGGTTCAAATCCCAGCACCCACATGGCAGTTCTCAGCTGTCTGTAATTGCCGGGCGTGGCGGCACAGCCTTTAATCCCAGCACTGGGGGGGCAGGAAGGGGGGAGGAGAGGCAGGCAGATCTCTGTGAGTTCAAGGCTAGTCTGGCCTGCAAAGTGAGTCTAGGACAGCCAGGGCTACACAGAGGAACTATTTCTCAAAAAACCAAAGGGGGGGGGAATCAGTGACCTTAGACAGGCATGGCGGCACATGCCTTTAATCCCACCACTCCGGAGGCAGAGGCAGGTGGATCTCTGTGAGTTCAAGGCCAGCCTGATCTACAGAATGAGTTCCAGGACAGCCAGGGCTGTTACACAGAGAAACCCTGTCTCAAAAAACCTAAAAATTCAGTGACCTTGATTGAAACCAGAACTGGTTCCAAATGACATAGAATCTGCTTCAGCTGCTGTTATGAAAACAAAATAAACACGGTAGCCCCCAACTGTCACAGAAAGCTTTTATTAACATGGAGCAGCTCAAGAATGCTAAAACTCCTGCACTGCAGCCTCTGAGAGAGTATAAGCAGGGAGGGGGTAGCAGGAGGGACCCTGGACCAGCATGTGTGGTCATCACCCAACTGACAGGCTTGCATGGTTAGGGGGAGGCTTCTGGTGGCCAGCACATTTGTGTAGCTCTAAAAGTCAGCCTTGACAAGCAGGCTTCCCTGCCAGACAAAAACCAGCCAGAACCAGGGGCAACAGCTGTACAGACACCACCTTAAAATGGAAATGAATGAGGCTCATTACATCAGGAGGCACATCCACCCTGAGCATAAAACCAGAGCATGAAGGCGGCTCTACTACACAGCCCTTCTTAGATGAGATGCTTTTAAATATTAACCACCTGCAGGGCCCTTGCAAACAGTTCACGGCCTCCCAGTCAGCCTTTAAGACTGTTATTCCTGTTATCTATTGTTATTTGGATTTTGAACAAAATTGATGGAGTATGAGCCAGTAGAGGAATCCTGCTTGATCTGGAAATTTTCTGTGGAAAGCCCAAAAGGTCGAAGAACCAAGTTGCCAAGATCTTTTAGTTTACCTGCAAATACAAAAACAGGTAACAGACAGGAGATACCAGTTAGTTGCCACTGCCTCTTGTCCCAAGTTATAGCCCTGTCTGCCCTCAGTAACATGACACTTTCCACTCATTGGCGCTGTCACCCCACTGTCTGACTAACACAGGAGCTTCAGGTCTTTCAGGCTGCCTCTGGGAGACCAACATTTCCTGTCAAGTTGGTTAGAATGACCAAAGGACAGGGACTTCTCTCCTGAGTGCTGGGCCAAGGCATTTGGCCAAGTTCGGCCTTCCTGGCTGAGGACGGGGACAACCCCAAGTCACCTGCTCTCAGAAAACAATAGCCTCCTGCTGAGTTCAATACAACATGGAACATTTCTCCTGAGCCTCCCACTCAGCCTTTTCCAAGGCTCCTGGTATTTTTGGGGAGAGATGAGATCTTATTTGTCTAGTGCCGTCAACTTCAATAGTTGAGGGTCCTCTGCCCCAGCTTCAGGCTTTATGAAGACATACCAAAATAAGGATTCTTATGCTGTTCTAAGACGGAGAGGCCCAAGGAGTTTGTGTGGTAAGATGGGACTTCCAGGAGATCTTTGGGATTTATAGAGTAGGGGATAAAACTTATAAAACTATGGGTATTTTGGAAAATCTTGATTGGGATGGGAGAATACAGAGTTTCAATGCTTTTTACACTACATTAACTTTCTCACACGTCTGCTTCCAATGGAGATAAGGATGAGGGAACATGGGAAGAGAGCTTAGTCCTCAGAGTAATGTGCTCCTTCATGTGTTCTTTGGTATCAACATTTGCTACCCCGAGTCCCCACCAGAGTAAAGACCAAGTGAAGAACTTGTGAAGTTACATGGTCTTCATGGTGGAAACTTCTGGACTGTATCTGGAGATCTGCTCCACAGAGACTTAACAAGTTGGAAGAAAAGCTAATCTGTTCTTGGAGACAGCTCCTAGAACCTGGGGTGGCCACTGCTGTAGGTGTTGCAAACTGAAATCTGGAGCACACATGCTCACTGCCCCGCTGTTCTTGAGCAGCACTGACAGGAGCTTCTTGTATCCCTAAGCACGCAAAGGCCTGAGGCACAGTCCCGGGGACAGATGCTTGGGTGGGTCATTGCAGCCTACAAAAGTCAAAACAGTGTCCTTAGGGAAACCTGAATCACAAACAGCCCCAAGAACTTCAGCAGCCTACTCTGTGTTGTTAAGAGGGGAAGAAGAAAAAAAGCCACCTAAAAACAACAAAATGTAACTATGGGGACAAGTGTGATGGCACATGCCTGTAATTCTAGCACTAAGAAGGCTGAGGCAGGAGAACTGCCATGAGGTCAAGCTAGCCTGGATTGCAAAGTGAGCTAAGGGTGTGCCATCGCATCGTGCTCCACAGTCAGTGTGTGCTTTCCGCACCAATGGTGTGGCTTTAGGCTGGTCTGTCCTGAAGGAAAAGCGTTCTTTGACTGCATAAACACTATCCCAAGCTAAGAGTGAAGTATTCAAACTTCTCTGGTCCTCATTTTGCCAAACTAGCTGAAGGACCTTTGAACTCCACGCTCCTCCAAATTCAGAGGAAACTAAAATCTATCAGCCCACTTACGGGCTGCCTAAGCGTGTAGGGTGGAGGCTTTGCTGAAGCGGAAGATCCTCCTGATCTGACAGTAGAGACACAGAGCAGAACACAAGATTAAGTATCCACAGTAGGGAAAACTTAAGACCTTCTCATGGGTAGATTCACTTAACGTGCAATGTGCAGCTCCTTTTGTAGTATGGACACAGTAAAGATGTGCACAATGTGGTCTACACACTGACATAAATGAGAATCTGATGGAAGATAAGACAGGCAGAGACAGTGAGCCACACACCCAATGGGTGGGGAGGAAGACAGGAGGCTGCACTTTGTCTGTATTCAGGTCGTGAGCCAGGCTGGTGGCCTATGGCTTCTATGCCACAGGAGTGGCAGTCTCAAAATTGGGCTTATGAGCCAGAGTAGCAAAATGTCCCAAATGACCCTAAACAAACTTCTGCCACTTTGTAGCATGTATTTATATCAGGTGGCATTTTCAAACTGATAATCATAAAATCAAAATATCAAGCAACTCTGAAAATAATGAATATGCTTTATGACCTGCAATATTCAACCTAAATTTAATTCTTTATATAAACTTAACTTTCCCATTACTATATAAATTTGTTTTTCTATTTAAGACATGCTAAATTATGTTAAAAATACCATTTTTAGAATATTAATTTTATTTTATATGTATATGTATTTGTATGTGTGTCTGAGTGTATGTATATATGCACCGTGTGCATGGAGGAGTCCAAAGATGCATATTCAGGAAATGCCTCTCAGCTGAGCCAAATTTCCCCCTGCCCTTCTGTGGTATGACCACATCCTACTCTGGCCCATAAGAGGGTTTATACAACTGGATCCTCTAAAGTCGGAATTACAGATGGTTGTGAGCTACCAGGTGGATTCTGTGAGCCAAACTTGACTATTTGCAAGAGCAATAAATACTTTTAACTGCTGAGTTATCTCTTTTGCCCCTTAAAGAGTTATTTTACATAAAGTTTATGATTTGTTATCAATGAATGTTTGATACACACACACACACACACACACATGCACACACAAACCTGTATGCATAGGATCATGTAAAAATTTTGTGGGAAAAGGAGATTAAGAGTAGAAAAAGTTGTCAGACATATGCACGCCTTTAATCCCAGCACTCGGGAGGCAGAGGCAGGTGGATCTCTGTGAGTTTGAGGCCAGTCTGGTTTACAATTCGCGTCCATGACATTAAGGACTACACAGAGAAACTCTGTCTCAAAAAACAAACAATAGTGTGGAAAAGTCCATTACTTCACCTACCTAATTGATCTATTGGAAAGACTGCACATTCTCTAGATATTGATGTCAAGCCATTTATGGCTAAGCTAACATTTTGCATTAATTTTCATTCAGGCCCATGCCCTTACAATGCACACCAAAGATTCAGAGAGCATTCATTAGGAAAATGTGGCAGCTTTAGAGCAGAGACATATGAGAAAGGTCACACAGAGAACACAAGGTTTGTCTAGGGACTCCCAGGTTCTTAGTAAAGCAGAGACATATGAGAAAGGTCACACAGAGAACACAAGGTTTGTCTAGGGACTCCCAGGTTCTTAGTAAAGCAGAGACATATGAGAAAGGTCAAACAGAGAACACAAGGTTTGTCTAGGGACTCCCAGGTTCTTAGTAAAGCAGAATACAAGAAGCTCTGTTTCCATCTAGGAATTGTTCTGGCAAATATGAGAAGTAAATAAATAATGGGATCAATGAATCCATTGCCCCAATCACCCTCCCACCCTTGCCCCATTTTGTGTGTATGTGCATAGGCGTGCAAGTAGAGACCAGAGGTCAACACTGGTGTCTTCTATTCCTGTCTGATTTTTTGAGACATGGTCTTTCATTAAACCTGGAACCTTCCAATTTGGTAAGAGCAGCTGGCCACAGAGGTCAAGGACCCTCCTGTCTCGTCTCCCCAGTGCTAGGATTACAGGTGTATTCCACCCTGCACACCATTTTCTTTTTTTAATATGGGGTGTGAGGCTCTGAAATCAGGTCCTCTGAGTAAATCGCCTTAGCCTCCTCCCCTTAACTATTTACTCCACTTCTCATGTCTTCTTAAGCAGTAAAGGGACTTTTAGTGCCATTTCAACCCAAACTTACTGTAATGACCACACGTTAAATAAACTTAAAACTTTAAGAGGTGATTATGCAATGGAGAAACTCAACTGTTTTTTAAATTATCATGTGAAAGACAAGGTAGAAATTTGGTTCCTGAAAAAGCAGATTCCCTCTCTAAGCCAAACTGTACTTCCTGCAATTAAAAACAGCTGAGTAGGCCTTGTCCCTTAGTACTGCTGCAAAGAAGCAGGCTCCACCACCACACCCACACCCACACCCACACACACACACTTATGCATATGTCTCAGTGATTCTGAACTGCTGTTTTCCCTAAGCAAATAAAAACAATGATGGTTCTACCCTAGTCTCCTAGCTGTTATGATCAAGAGAAAGTAAATGAAGCAAACTTACCTAACATCTCTTCTTTTAATCTTTCATTACGTTCTTCAATTTGCCTAGGTAATCTCTGAAGAAAAAAGGAGAAACAAACATTTGGAGAAAATTTTTTGTTTAACTCTGAGAAATGTTTAAAAATATGATGTAAAAACAAGAACAAGTTAAAGAAAAAAAAAAGCACTGATGTTGCAAATGACCACAACAGAGAAGAGTCTTGTCTCGTTTGTCACTGTATTCTCAGTTCATTCTTTAAGAAAATTTTTTTTGAGACAAGGTGTTGCTGGACTTGAATGTATGGCATTCCTCTTGCCTCAGACTCCCAATTGCTAGGATCACAGAGTGTGCCAGAACACTAGGAATATTTTATTAGACTGTGTTAGTTATATAAACTAATGGATTGCATTGTAACGTATATCATGTACTTTGACCATATTCACTTTAAATTACCCTTTCTCAAGTGTTGGTAAATAACAGACCAATTTGATAATGTAACAAGTGAGTCCATTATCAGAAGCCTCACTCCCACTCACCTCCCATAATCTCGGTTCTCTTAAAAGATTAATAAAGATTTATTTTTTATTTGTGTGTGTGTGTGTCTGTGCCAGAAGCCAGAAGAGTGTGTGGGATCTTCTAGCTGGAGTTGTAAGTGGCTGTGTGCCCTGTGGGTTCTGGGAACTGAGTTGGGTCCTCTTCAAGAGCAGGTACTCATCACCACTGAGTCATCTCTCTAGCTCTCAGTTCTTTTAAAATTACATTTGTGTGTGTTGATCAGAAAATAACTGTGTGGAGTCAGCTTTTTCCTGTCACCATGTGGGTTCTAGGAATTGAACTCAGGGCATCAGGCTTGGCAGTAAGCCTTCTTATCACATTCTCAGGTCTACACACTGTCTAGATCAAAGGAAGACCTCAATAAAAATCTGGTGAATAAACTAGTCGTGGTGTACACACCTGTAATCTAGTACTGCAAGATATAAGCAGAGGATCCCTGAGAGTTGGAAGCCAGTCTGGTTAAGTCAGGAGCTACCAGTCAGCCAGACCTACATATTAAGGTTTGTGTGTGTGTGTGTGTGTGTGTTTTTGTCTTAAAAACCACAAAATAAGGGGTGGCAAGATGATTATGAACTTGAGATCAACTTAGGCTAGAGCGAAACACTAACATCTCAAACAAACAACACAAAGAGGTAGATCGCAGTCACCCATTAGTTCTATTTCTAGGGGATCTAATGTTTTCTTCTAACCTCCACAGGCACCAAGCACCTGTGGTACACATACATGCATGCAGGCAAAACACCCCTACACACAAAATAAGATAACATTTTAGAAGATTCACTCACTAACTAGTGTCACTATAAGGAACAAAATATCCCTGGTGCACCAAAGAAAAGCTTACACAGGCAACTTATTTATTTAAAATTTAGGGATAGGGTCTTTCTATATAGCCCAGCTGGTCTCAAAATTAAGTTTCTTTTGCCCCAGTGGTGGGATTACAGGAGTGTGCTGTCATGTTGGCTCCTATGTGTCACTTTCAGAGTGGAGATCAAACAGTACATAGTCCCAGTGAGCAGCCATCACAAAGATCGATCTCCCATATATTTTGGTAATCATAAAAACAGAATTTAGTTGTAATCCAAAATACTAAAGACTCACAAGTACAAAGCAAAAGAAACAGAAAATACTTTTGGTTGTTGTTTTCATTTTGAAGACAGGGTCTCTATTAAGTAGCTCTGGCTGTCCTGGAACTTGCTATATAGACCAGGCTGGCTTCGAACTCACAGAGGTCCATCTGCCTCTGCCTCCCAAGTCCTGGGATTAAAGGCATACACTACCACACCCAGCCTGAGAAAATACTTTAAAATTTGTTTTACCATACAAGCTTCTCTTGCTTGATGTACTGATGGATCTTTTTCTAATATTGATTTATAATCTTCCAATGCTTCATCTAGTTTGTCTGTTTTCTCATACAACTCAGCTCTCCTCAGTATTGCACGAATGTAGCTGGGGTTTAACTGAATTGCTGTAAAAAGAAAAAAAAAACCTGTTATCTCAAGAAAGGGTTCTGAATACCTTTGGAAGAGCCCTCATTCACTGTTGGTGGTGATAACAAATTAATACAGCCATTATAGGTCTGTTTGGAAGTTCCTCAAGAAATTAAAAATAGAACTACCATATAATCCAGCCATTCTATTCCTGGGCATTATACCCAGAGGACTCTATACCTTACCACAGAGACAGCTATACATCAGTGTTTATGTTTCTCTATTTGCAATGCCACAGAAATGGTACCAAACTAGATGCTCATCAACAGACAAATGGGTAATAAAAATGTGGTACATATACAAAGTGACATGTTAATCAGCTATAAAGAAATTTTCAGGAAAATGAAGGGATTTAGAAAGTATAATATTAAGTGATCCAAACTCAGAAAGAAAAAAACAAACACAAAAAAACCCAAACCTGCATGTTCACCCTATACATAGATCCCAGCCTATGATATATATACATGTATATATCCAAATAGCTGTGAGTGTGAGTTCAGCAACTAAGATCCTCAATGAGTTACAAAGGCAGGCAATCTGAAGGCTACGGGAGGTGAATTCTGTTCCATACTTGAGTTCTGATGCCAAGGTAGCCTCAAATGTTTTCACATGTTTACTACTGTAAGAAATAGGCTGAAAATCCACTTGAAAGCATGCTATTCTACGATGACTCTTACACGGCACCTCTGAAAATGCTGTCCCATAAAGCTATTCTTTAAAAGCCCCAGTATGAGTGGACACTTGCCTGGGACACATCCAAACCTGTCTGTCTCCCTGAGGCAATGCTTTTTTTGTCAACAGAAGTTTTACCTTTGCTGCAGTCATGGATGGCCATATCCTTCTTGTCCTGTAAGGAAAGATGACAGATGATACATATATATATATATCTATATATTGTTTCATCTCAAGGGCTCATTACCATGATCATCATACTCATCCCTGAGTATGAAGATAAAGAACGTGGGGTTGAGCTGGGTGGTGGTGGTGTACACCTTTAATCCTAGCAGAGACAGAGGAATGCAGGTCTCTGAGTTCAAGGCCAGCCTGGGCTACACAGAGAAACACTAAACCCTGTCTTAAAAAACAAAACTATGCATATCGATGGCATATGCCTGGTCTGACTGCAGCTCACTACGCCATGTTTGGTTGATATCTCTAGGGGAGGTGGAGTGGGGTGGATCTAGGGGAGAGTGAGGAGCAACTGGGTAGGAAGGAGGGAAACTAGTCAGGATGTAATATATGAAAGAATAAAAAAAAGAATGTGGAGTTGGAGAGATGGTTCAGTGGTTAAAATACGGGCACTTGCTCTTCTCGGACAGGTTTTGGTTAGTACCACATGGTAGCTCTGCCTGTAACTGTTTCAGGAGATCAGTCACCCTCTTCTCACCTCTGAAGGCATCAGGCACACATATGGTACACAGAAGTGCAGGCACTCCAAACACAGATAAAATAAAAATAAGCATTAAGAATGCCGTTCAAGCCGGGCATGGTGGTGCATGACTTTAATCCCAGCACTCGGGAGGCAGAGGCAGGTGGATCTCTGTGAGTTCAAGGCCAGCCTGGTCTACAAAGTGAGTCCAGGACAGTCAGGGCTGTTACACAGAGAAACCCTGTCTCGAAAAACCAAAAAAAAAAAAAAATAAAATAAAATAAAAAAAATGCTGTTCAAGGAAATCCCACACATTATTTCCAATATAAAGTTCAAAGTTCATGTGAGCTTGTCTCTGAAAGGCTCGTGGTAACAAATGGACAAGTACTTTCTTTGCTCACCTAAGACATCAGCAAAACAACTTGCATTCAAATGCCAACAGTCAAAACTTTGTAGTCATAAGCAAGGCTGACATGGAATAATGAAGCAGTCCTCTCCAGGGGTAGCTGCTACACTATCACATCTAAAGTGGAGCCATCAGCCCATCATTGGGGGCAGAGTGTCTGCGACAACCTTAACTTACCAACCAGTAACAGAAGAAGTCAATGCACTGGCCTAGCTTCTCAATCTAGAAACAGCAGAGTGAATACTGCATGTCAAGGGAACTGGATGCTGGTACCAGCTTTGACATCAGCCTGTAGCTTCACCCTGTCAGGTTGTTTTCCTTTGAGGGCCTAGTTTCTCCTGTAATTTACTACCAGGCTGAGCTGAATGCTGGATAGCATGTCTTCTATTTTAAATGTCTTTTTTCTAAATTAGAAGTACAATGACACAGAAAGAGGCTGTTCACATAACAGTGTTATAGCTGTAAGGAACACTTCACCAAATATTGAATATTTCACAGAACTGTGTTTAGGATGGTTGAGTGATTGGTTACTAAGTATGAAGCATTCTTTCAGAGTTATGAGAGTTCTGGAACTAGATAGTTGTGATGGTTGTACAGCATTGTGAAGATCTTCAGTTGTCTTACTAAATTGTTAAAATGAGGGCTGAGAGGACAGCTCAGTGGTTACGATGCATGCTGTTCATAAGGCAGTCTAAGTTTGAGGCTAGACTAGGCTATGAGCTGTATGGTAAAACCTGGTAGAAAAACGTTACACATTTCATCACAGCCAAAAACCAAAGAATCTACATAACCAGGGGTTGAAGAGATGACTCAGTGGTTAAGAGCACTTGCTTTGCAATCTCAAAGAGAAGTATTTGGAGCCGATGGCCCATGTAACAAGCTAGTGTCCCATGCACACCTGTAATCCCAGCACTGAGTTAGGACAGGGCAGAGACAGGAGCATTGGGGTTTGCTGGCTTCCAGGTCAGTCCCAAAACACTAACCCCCACCCCCCCACTGGCTCAGGGAGAAATCCTGCTTCAAAAAAGAACAGAAAGTGATAGAGGTGCACACTGGATATCCTTTTCTAGTATAAGAACTGTACACACGGGCTGGAGAGATGGCTCAGAGGTTAAGAGCACTGGTTGCTCTTCCAGAGGTCCTGAGTTCAATTCCCAGCAACCACATGGTGGCTCACAACCATATACAATGAGATCTGGTGCCCTCTTCTGGCCTGCAGGTGTATATGCAGGCAGAACCCTGCATATACATAATAAATTTTTTTAAAAAAAATAGAAAAAAGAACTGTACACATACCTACATTCAACACACAGAAACATAAATAATTCTTCAAAAACATAATAGACATACCAGATATTCTTATACTCTCCAGACTTCAGAGGTACAGGCCAGAGTTTAAGGTCATTTTTAGCTAAATTGTAGTTTGAGGCCAGCTTGGGCTACCTGAGACCTTTCCCCAAAAGAACAAAGCATTAAGGTGTCCTGTAGTTGGGTCTGCTTAGCATGTAATGCCCTGTGTTGTAGCCCCAGCTTCACATAAAACTAGGTGTGTTTGGGCACACCTTTTATCCTAGGCTGAGGCAGGAAGATCTTGAGTTTGAGGCCACTCTGGGGTACAAAGGAAGACTCTGGTTGTTTTGTTTGTTTCTTTTTTCCCCATATATAATGCTATTATATCTTTTTTTTTTGGGGGGGGGGGAGTTTTCGAGACAGGGTTTCTCTGTATAACAGCTCGGGCTTTCCTGGACTCGCTTTTGTAGACCAGGCTGGCCTCGAACTCACAGAGATCCACCTGCCTCTGCCTCCCAAGTGCTGGGATTAAAGGCGTGCACCACCACCGCCCGGCTTGCTATTATATCTTAAAACGGTCAAATATTTTGGTGAGGGATATCAGTGAACTGTATGGAAAATGTAGAACTTAAGCTGCAACATAACACTGATAAGTTTAAGAGACCTATTCATGTGAATGGAGAGAAGGCCCTTTGAAGCAAGGGTCAGAACTATAACTTTAGATGGAAAATAGCCAGTTCAGCATATCTTTTTTTTTTTGCAAACTTAGAGTTCCTGAACAACTGTTGCCATCCTGCTTGCTGTAGGGATCACTTCAGTTGCTTCTGACACACTGAGCTCTCAGGCATTTGCAGCAGTCTGAGTTCCGGTGAGCATTTTTGTTCCTGTCCATTAATGCTATGCTTTGCTGTAATCTTTGTCCCTGAAACTGTGCATATTAATGATCCTTGGTCTTTCAAATATGTAATAATGATGCTACATAAGCAAAGAAATGCAGGAGCCCAAAGAAAGATGGTTATTTGCTGCAATTGCTGAACCAGCACATTAAAACCTTAACATAGTTGGACCATGTAAAGAGTTCAAGTGATGGACAGGGCAAGTGAGCTGCAAATGTGTGCATGGAAAAGCTTCAAGTATGTTCACGGTGTGGACAACTGTTTTTGAAATGTCTTACTTTACTGTAAGCTAATGCACACTAGACAAAGTATAAATCCATAGTGGAAAATGTTTTAGGATTTGTGATACTTTTGGAGATTGAATAAAACGTAAAGTTTGCTATTGTAGGTCAGTTTTATTGACAGTAATGTATCATTTTAATAAATCTAATTTTAATTATCAATGAAAAATGAGAAGTAAAAACATCCCATAATCAGGTTTTTTGTTCTGTTTTGTTTGTTTTTTGTTTTTCGAGACAGGGTTTCTCTGTGTAACAGAGCCTGGCTGTCCTGGACTTGCTTTGTAGACCAGGCTGGCCTTGAACTTACAGAGATCCACCTGCCTCTGCCTCCTGAAATCAATATGATAAAAAGAATTTAAATTCCACATACAAAAGATTTTTATTATTTGGGGGATATTTGGAAGATAAGTTGGGGCAGAGAACCAGCTTCCCTAGCAGACTCATTGAACATTAAGGTCACCTCCACATTTTTATTTAGTATTTCACTTGGGCCTGGGATTCACCATATAAGCTAAGGTAGCCAGTGAGTCCCAAGAAGCTGCTTCCCCAGCTCTGGTATTATAAACACATGCCACAACACACACTTTTTTCTCTTGAGTTCTGAAGACAGAACATGTGTCCTCATGCTTACAGGAATCACTTAATAAACTGAGCTATTTCTCCAGCCCTCAAATTATATTGGTCTTTTATGAACTTTATAACTTGGAACCTGGAACTTGTTTACAGAGAAGACCTAGATATAGGAAGACTCTATCTGAAGAAGAAGAAGAAGAAGAGGAGGAGGAGGAGGAGGAGGAGAAAGAAATACTGTAGTAGAGAAACAGGCATAACTTTATATAGTCTGTTTCTCCCAACTTATCAGATTTCCA
The DNA here is from genome assembly GCA_907164525.1 of Lophiomys imhausi. NCBI lineage: Eukaryota > Metazoa > Chordata > Mammalia > Rodentia > Muridae > Lophiomys > Lophiomys imhausi. The sequence continues at coordinate 2,165,913 of CAJQZJ010032716.1, forward strand.
TAAACTGAAGACATGTCACCAAATGATTTTGTTTTATGACGTTTTGAAATAGGAAAAAACTTTACAATTTAAATGTACACTTGTGATGGTACACTTTGTTTTTCTAGAAGCTACTATTATGATTTATGTGTGTGCCTCATCTATCCTGTCTGTTTTTCTTTACCACTCTCTGCCAGTGGCCAGAAAGTCCTAGCAATACTTCTATGTCAGCAGCCCTGTAGTGATAGGTTACAGGCATGCTCATGGCTATACCAACTTTTTACATGGGGGATGGGATCTGAAGTCAGGTCCTTCGTCAGGAGCAGTCACACCCCCTGAGCCATCCTCCAGTTCCTTTGAAAAAGCTGTAATTAGGTTGTAGTACATCCTATCACTAGTTGGTCTCTTCAGTAGAGGAATTATGGCATTTTACTCATCGCAAAATTCTTGGTTTAAAACAAACAAGGACAAACAAACCCTCATATGCAAAGCAGTCTATATCACATATTAAGTAAGTAGTTAAAAAAAAAAAGCTTAGAAAGCCCTTTGCTTCTTTTAAAAAGCTCATTCTCTCTGACATTAGCTAGCTAGACCTAGAGTAGATGCCACTTAAACCAGGTCAGCTTTCACTGCCTTCATAAATGGAATGTGGAGTCTGACCAGGGATGCCCAGTCATTTGCAATGACAGCATGCCCCCTGAGAGGTGACAGGGAGAAGCAAATGAAAAGATCTGATCTTTGCACTACATGTAAAAGTATTCATATGAATAATGATTGCTGGTTAATACACAATGTTAAAAAAAAACCTGAAAATAATTAATGAGCCAGGCATAGTGGTCTATATAAGTTAGTAAACCCAGAACTAAGTAGAGAAAAGAGGATTGTTACAGACCCTGCCTCAAAAAACCACAAATAACTGATTTTAGTTTTCCTAACACAAAATGTTGGCTTGTCTATCCTATAAAATTATTTCTTTGCCCAAACGACATAAAACATTCCAAAAATGTGTAACTTTAAAAAACCAATCCCAACAAAAATAAGCTCAAGTTTAGCACCCCCTGAAAACAAACAAACAAAAACCTGGTCACGCAGTGATTTCGATGAAAGCAGTAGAGTGCCTCCGACACTGAAGACAAAGGGAGTTCTGCTTTGTTTTTCTGTTTGCTAAAGAACAAACCAGAACCACTTCACCTCTAACGCCATGGCTATAACATCACGATGATTTACCCGTAGCACTTTATTTTAATCTAGCTATGCTAGTTATGTTGGCTAGACAGAAAACCGGATAAACCCACAACAAACTTCACTCATTAGTAGTATCAACATGGTATAAACATGTGTTTGCATTTGTTTACTTTATTCTTCTTGCTCTCCTTCAATTCCACACTAATGCAGAAATTGAAAATGTTTCCGACACCTATTTTGCAATCAGACACCTTTCATCTCAAGTGTCAGCCACTTCTCTCAGTGTTCACAGTTTTAACAGAAAAGCCCATACCTTAGGAACGAACATCTTTTAGTCTGGAGTTTTAACTAGTGTTCCCCTGTGCCTCCAAGTCTTTCTGATTCCAGAGGCCTGGAAGCAGCAGCTGCAAGCTATTCTGGGATATGCACTACTTGGCTCTCTGCTTCACTAACCTGCCCTCATTATTGGGAACCTGTCAGTCTGCCTTCATCAAATGTTCACCCTGCTACTTGAATGAGAAATGTTAGCATGAGTCTTAGCCGAGTTTTTCTAAGTATTCTTCTAGCCACTCAATACTTTTCATCATGGAAACATATGGGCAGGAAAAGAATAGCAACTTGAAGGCCTTGTACTAGTTTTGGAGAAACCACCCTATAGTGCACTGAAAGATCATGCATGAGCCTATGAGCACTGGAGTCATTCACTCAGGGAAAGGCCAATGGCTCATACCTGTTTCATCCTTGCAGCAGCTCTATTAGAAAACAGAACAGATCGATCTTTCTGGAAACAGGATGGGCACACCTGAAGGGCGTGGCTGTAAGAACTCTCAGCTTCTATGTAATCTGAGGATAACACCATAAGATGGAACAGTCATTATGACTTTATTTTGTTAGATCTTAAAGCAGTCTCCTACTCACAGAATCACAGAGATCCACCTGCCTCTGTCTCCTGAATGCTGGGATTAAAGGCGTGGGCCACCATGCCCATCTAGGTTATTAGGTTTTAAAAATCATTTCCTCCTTTCTTCTCTCGGTAAAAAAATAGTGTCCACTCTTCCCAAGGCACCAGGCATGTGTTTGGTGAACTGCTAAACGTGTTGTCAGTCAAGAACACTCAATGCTCAGAGTAGCAGCATGCCCTAGATGTTCAGCTTTCCTTTGGCTGAGCATTTACAAAGGAATTTCCAAGGGGTTTAAGGGCCTGGGCAGGTGTAAGACTACAATGTGAGGTCCATGATTCAAAGTGAAGATGACAATTCTAAGGTTTGGGGTGTAGGTCAGTAATGGAATGCTTAATTAGTGTGTGTGCAGTGTTAACCCACTCCCTAGCACTGGGGCTGGGAGGGAGGAAACAAACTTGGTTTCAGCATTAAAAAAAAAACGTAAAGTAAACCAGAGGGTGTCAGTTGCGCTGTCGGTGGCTGGGTACCCCTTTAATCCCAGCACATGGGAGGCAGAGGCAGGAGGATCTCTGTGAGTCTACATAATAAGTTCCAGAACAGCCAAAGCTACACGTTGAGACCCTGCCTCGAAAACCAAAACAAACAAAAAGTAAACCAGCTAGGTGGGGTGGCACATACCTTTAATATCAGCACTTGGGAAGCAGAGACAGGTAGATCACTGAAGAGTTCAAGGCCAACCTGTTCTACATAGTGAGTTCCAGCCCAGCCAAGTTTACATAGCAAGATGTTTTCTTAGAGACAGACAGACAGGGAGGGAGGGAGGGAATAAGAGAGAGGGAGGGAGACAGAAAATATCGTAAGAAAAAAAAAATTAGCCTAAAAACCACGAGAGGGAAACATGAGAGCTCTCCATTTTTTGAAATGTGACACACTGCATAACACTGAGTGTGTTGTTGGAATGAATTCTAACGTATTCTTAAGTAAACACAGATGTTTTTGGAAATATAAAGAAATGAAGGGCACTGTTTGGGTCTGAAGGAAGCTTGCTCCTCCAGCATTTCATGTGTGGTGGTGGAGATCTTAGAAAACAGGGTCTTATGGCAGGTGCTTAGGTGAGTGGTGGTCCACCCTAGGAGGGGAGCAGGTGGAGTATCCTGGAGTGAGACTGTAGGGTGGTGAGTTCTAAGAAGCCCGAACCTTACCCCTCCAGACTCTCCCTTACTTCCTATGTGCCTTGAGACGTTTTCCTCTCCTCCTGCACACATTCCCACCATCTGGCATGGGACCCTCACCAAAGCAGCCACTGCTGTTTTTTGACTTTTAACCTTAAAACTATGAGCCTGTTTTCTTTAGGAAGTTAGTCTGTCTCAGAAATTTTGTTACAAGAATTAAAATCTAATCACCAATCACAGAAAAAAGCACATGAAAGAAAGTCTGTGTGGTGGGAAATGTCTATAAGCTCAGCTCTGCGGAGGCTGAGGCAGGAGCATCGTAGTCTATTCTGGCCTAGAGAGTGGGATCTTGTCTCAAAAACCAAGAAGAAAAAACTACACAGAAAACAACAAAATTCAGTAAATTACTCACCTTGCTGGAAGGCAGCCAATGGAGACTGGGACGCTGCTTTTACAGCAACATGTAAGGTTAGGGTTTTTCAAAGCAACAGCTAAAGGGCTTTCTCCCTGACTTGATTAAAAACTAAATTACAGGAAAACAAAAAACAAAAAACTATGCTGGTTAAGAGCCTCATGATAACTGCTCACTGTGACTGAGGGTGGATTAGTTCCTCCTTTCATGATGCACAAAACTGCCTTTGTAACTGTTCTCTGGTGTCTGTCTGGGCCTGTGATAGGACATGGTTGGGGGAGCAAATACCAGTGCAGTGTAGATCTCACCTCCTCTCTTAAACTGTTCATTCCCCTCCTCCTTTAGTTTAGTGCTCTCTTCTCTTCTTTTCTGAAAGAGAGCAAAGAAGTATACAATTTTTCACAATATTACAAATGAAGTGTGGTAGCTCATGCTGTAATTCCAGTAGTCAGGAGGCTGAGGAAGGAGGACTGCTGAGAAATTGAAGCCAGCCTGGGTTATAATTGAGACCCTGTGTCAAAAATCAAAACTTAAACTTAAGACTCTCTCTTCTACCTAAAAAAAAAAAAAAAAGGGCCGGGCGTGGTGGCGCACCCTTTAATCCCAGCACTTGGGAAGCAGAGGTAGGCGGATCTCTGTGAGTTCGAGGCCAGCCTGGTCTACAAAAAGAGTCCAGGAGAGCCAGGGCTGTTAGAGAAACCCTGTCTTGAAAAACCTAAAAAAAAAAAAAAAAAAAAGACTCTCTTCTTAGCTGCTAATAACTCAGCAACTTATACAGATGACTTCAAGTCTGTCAAATGCAAACGCAGAACAAATGCTACCCTGCAGAGAAAAGATGAAACGTGCTGAACTTGGTATGTGCTTCCTTCAAGGAACGTCTTGACAATGCAACTACTCCAAGAGAAACTGGCAGAACCTTCTAGAGGTCTGCCTTCCACATCTGGATAGTGTTTTGTCCAAGCCCCCAAAAGCAAGCAAGTAAACACACAATACATCCCATAGAAGTCCCTCCCCATCTCTCTGTTTAATCCTGAAACCTCTGATTAAATGAAAACTTCAAAGGGAAAAAAATAACATAACCAGGCTATTTCATGTACAAGAGAAGCTTAAAACCTAAACAGCTGGTACTATCAAGATTAGGAGCCATGCCTGGTAGTAGTGGCACATACCTTTAATCCCAGCACTGTGGAGGCAGGAGCAGGCAGATCTTTGAATTTGAGGCCAGCCTGGTCTAAAAAGTAAGTTCTAAGACAGCCAGAGTTATAGAGAGTAACCCTTTGTCTTAAAAAAAAAATTAGAAACCAAAATAAAAATCTTATTTCCATTGATAGGACCTGCTAATATGCTATCAACAAGGGCATGTATTGTTAGATGCTGGTTCAAGCAGAGCACCTGAATCTTGGTAAGGATGCTAAAAGGAAGGTGTAAACTGACACCACTCTTTATGGTATCCACTATGCACCACACACAAACATCTATATGCATACAACAGTAATTAATTTGAGGACACAGCATGCCAGCAGTAGAGCACTTACTTACCATACTTGAGGCTCTGGATCTAACCGCTACAACCAGAAGTAAAACGCAAGCACACCCCTTTCCCACAGGTTACCACATCTGAGCAGGGCTGTTGTTCTAAGAGTATATAGCTAAATGGGTGGTAGTGATGACAGAAGAGAAGAGCTGTAACACTGAGATCGTATTCTCCAACACTACTCAAATGAGAGGTGACTGGACTGTAATGTTCTCTACTGCTTTGGTTACAGGTTTTGAACACTGGAAAAAAACACAATCTTAAGAAAAACACATTAGGGAGTAGACTTATGGAAAGAGACCAGGAACTCAAATATCAATGAGAAGCTTCAAGTACAAGCTAAGGAGATAGTTAGGGTGCAAAGCAACTCTCCTGATGACCAAAGCAGAAAATGCAAGGGCTTAGTCTAGCCAGGACAGACTGTAACAGCGGCAAATAAAATTCTAGTTACCTCCTTGTTTTTCTCTCACTTGATCAAGATTCAAGATCTTGGTCAGAAGTATCCAATAAGTCACACACAGGTTCTCTGATTTTCCTGTTAGAAAGGGGAATGATAGACACAGGCTGCAGCCACACTGCCAACACAAGAGAAACCTGAAAACAGGAATGCAGGGTTGGATGCTGAAGAGCCAAGAAAAGTCCAGAAGAAATGTAGGTGACAGTCATCTTAATGCAGAAATCTGTCAGTTTCTGTTCAGCTTTTAAGGACTTTTGCTTCCTTGTTTTAATTCGAATCTTAACTTCCTTTCATGTCTATTTTCTAGAGACAAAACTCGTAAGAGTAGTTCTGCAGGTTCAGAGTAAGCAGCCAACTAGATGAGACTCTTGCAGGGAGTAGGAAAGACATAAGAGACCACTCATTCCTTGGTAAAACTTAACATTCAGTTTTCATTGGGCAAAGATAACAGCCTTGGTACATCTACAAAGGGATAGACAATCGGGGTCAGCCTGAGAAATGTTTACTAATTCTTTATAATTAGGAGGTCTAAAAACTGAACTACCAAGAGCTCTGGAATATAATTCTGAGGTCAGTTACTCTATTCTAACTGATAAATTGGTGGAAAGAGCCACCACCTCCTGCTCCACTGATGGTGTAAACTGAGGAAGGATCAATGCAATTATTAATACCATGTCTCCATGAAAACAGCTAAAAACAGCACTCTGAGGAGAAAGGCAAGCTATCTCCCAGCTGTGACAAGAGACTGACTTGATTCCAGGACAAAGACAGGGATTTATTCTGTGGCTTGAACACACTTCTCCAATGGATAGCCCATGCACCTTGTGATGTTGCTGAAACCTAAGGCCAGACAGGTTGGGCACCAGGAGCCTCTGCTGCACATACTGGCAGCAGTGCTGGTATTCTGCAGCATTACAGGTACCTTCCCAGGTCATCTTATGAACAGAAGCTTCCCATGTGCAGAGGAGACCTCTCAGACACCTCCACAATGCCTGTAATGTGCTCCAGAGAAGTCTCCCAGAGAAACACCTGCTCTTGAATTCTATTTTCACAGAAACTGGAACCTAGAAATCTTACAAAGCTTTTTACTCAGTATGAGCAGAGAACCTAGGAGAAATAATGACATTGCTCTGTACTGCCAAGCATCAGAGAAACTGGCAAAGGAACCTCCAAAACTATTGCCCTTGATGAGTGCTCAGATTTCCAACAGCTGAATTCTGCCCCTGCTCAGACAATCTCTAACTTACAGCAATCCTACAACATATTCCAGAATGTTGGCTAGTATGCTGGGCTCCAAACTGCACTCTTCACCATAGTACTAAAAACTCAGCACCCCTTACCACTGAGCATTTCACGGCTTACTGCCTTCTGCCATGCATCAGTTCACTTGTGCTGCTCCCAAGACCACAAGAGGAGCATGGAGGTCTTTTTACATATGAGAAAAGACAAGATTCAAAAATATCTTGCTTTTACTCCAAACCTGTAATTTCAGCTACTTGGAAAGTAGTGGAAAAAGGATTACGAAGTCAAGGTCTTAATGGACTGGTGGCATACTGCTTTAATCCCAGCCCTGGGGTGGCAGATGCAGGCAGATCTGAGTTCAAGGCCAGCCTGGTTTACACAGCCATGACAGCCTGGGCTACACAGAAAACAATGTCTCAAAAACCAAAAAATAAAATAAAATAAACAAATGAATGTCTGTATGTGTGCACATGCAAAAAGACAGAAGCTTCATCCACAATCAGAAAACAAAGCAGTTAATGAAAACTGTCTCTCAGGTAGAGGCATAGCTTTGTCACTGGCCTGGGTTTGATTCCACCCACCCCCACCCCCCAAACACAAACACACATCTGTCTCTTAGACATTAGATCTAGCAGTTTTGCAAGTAGCTATTCAAAACAGAAAAGCCAAAGAATTGAAACTGTTTAGGAGACTACTATAATCACAGCATTTGGAAGATGGAAGCAGAAAGATCAGGAGTTTGCTAAAGCCAGACTTAGCTACATGGGACCCTCTCACATCTCCCTCCAAAAACAAAGACAAACAAACAAAAAGTTAAGTTATTATGGTAGCTCATATTTATATTTTCAATACTCAGGAAATTAAGGGTTGAGGACTGGTATGAGTGCTATGCTGGCCTCGGCTATAATCTCAGCTCCTGGAAGGTAGAGGTAGGATGATTAGAAGTACAAGGTCGCCAGGTGGTGGTGCACGCCTTTAATCCCAGAACTCAGGAGGCAGAGGCAGGTGGATCTCTGTGAGTTGGAGGCCAGCCTGGTCTGCAGGACAGTCAGGCTACACAGTGAAACCCTGTCTCGAACTGCCCCCCCACCAAAAAAAAAAAAGTACAAGGTCATCTCAAACTACATAGTGCTGGAAGCCAGCCAGGGCTATCTACGTGAGACCTCATCTCAAAATCCTCCCTACCCTACTCTACTCCTCAAAGATAGCTTTCATGTTAAAACCAACTTATTTAAGAGTGAAAAGTGCATGTGAGACATATGCCACCGATCCCTGCATGCAGGAGGCTGAGGTAAGAGGATGACAAGCTCAAGTCCTGGACTACATTTCAAGACCTTGTCTCAAGAGGAAACAAACTAGGGCATGGTAGCTTAAGCTTGCAATCTCAGTACTTTGGGAAGCTACAGCATAGGGATCAACACGATTGCTGTAAGTTGAAGCCAGCCAGGGCTGCATCTTAAGAGCCTATCCCAAATCAAGCACACCACCTCAAAGAAAGAAGGGGAGAAACAAATGAGGAGAGATAAACTACAGATGCTTCTTGTAAGATCACAGAAGATGTGGCAGCAACACAGTCAGCCAGACTACTTGCTGCTTCCCCAGCTGTGACTGTGCACTCAGAAGCCCAGAGGGTGGGCAAGAAGATTAGTACCCTGCCACTCATGCCCATGACAGCCTGATTTGTGGTCCTATTTCCTGTCGAGTACTTTTGCTAAGTTCACAGTACATGGTAGTAACAAGGCATGCTTACCTTGTAAGGCCACATCTCTAGTCAGAGACCACTCCCTTCTAAAAGTCCATAAAAGGAAGGAATTTTCTTGTTTTGTGTGCTGTTGCTGGATCTCTTCTCAGCTTCGTTAAACAATGCTTCATGTGAAATTCACTTTAGTGATTCTTTTTTTTTTTTTTGGTTTTTCGAGACAAGGTTTCTCTGTGTAGCCCTGGCTGTCCTGGACTCACTTTGTAGACCAGGCTGGCCTTGAACTCACAGAGATCCGCCTGCCTCTGCCTCCCAAGTGCTGGGATTAAAGGCGTGTGCCACCACCGCCCGGCTCACTTTAGTGATTCTTTATGGAACCTGAATCTGCCACATGTGCTAGCACAACCTTTTCCTTTGATGCTCTATCCCAACAACTTCAGTAAAAAAATTACAATCTTCATTTAAATTCTTTACACATAAGCTCAAACACCAGGGTAACTTGTCTAACTACTTTGCTTGTCAGGTAAGAAAGGAGGGTGCCATGAGGGCAGCTCCAAGATAAGGAAGCTGAGAATGAAGTTTTATTACTAAATGCTCTCCCATACTCTGGACTTGGTCAAGGAGATCGGAGTTGTAGAAATCAATTTTACCATGTATTAAGTGTGTGGTCTTGGTCTTACCACCCACACATTAACTTGAAACAAGTAGCATTTTAGCTTAATGTGATACTGTATATTTCCAACAAATAGTTACTGCCCTCCACAATGTGTTCCTTGACACTTACTGTGCTCTGTAGCTACAATGTCACCAAGGTATTCAGGATTAACAAGCACAATTGGTAACACAGTGCTAAATATGTTTACAAGAGTCCATCTCAGAAATTTCGGCAACTTACCTCAGGAGTGATCATTTAAAACACAAAGTACAAAGTGGCAATGAAGATGTACTTGAGCAGTAGAGCACCTGCCCAGCATATTTGATCTCTGAAGCCACAAAAACCCAAGAAGCTAAAGGAATATGTGTAGATACACGTTATAGATCCCTAAAGTAGAAGACAGAGCTCTAAATACACAGGGAAAACCCAGCAGTTTGTTAAGCTGAAATGCTCAGGTTTTGGTTGTATATGGCTACAGTCACAGCAATAGGGAAGTAAAGGCAGGAAGGCTGGCAGTTCAAGTTCAGTCTGGGGTATGGGGTCACACCCTGACTTAGAAAACAAACAAAGAAAGCAATGAATTAAAATTTTAGAAGAGTTTTAAGTTAAGCAGGCATGGTGGCTCAGGCCTGTAACCTCAGCATCTGGGAGGCAGAGGCAAGAGAATTGCTGTAGGTCCACTCTACATGTTAAGTTTCAGTACAGTCAAGACGACATTGACACCACATCCCCCAAAGCAACATTACCAACAAAAGTGGCTTAACGGGGAGATTATCCACAACCTTTACCTGCTTTTCTTCTTCTGGCATGTTTTTTTTCCAATTCAATTAGGTATTCTTCATCCAGTTCAGAACTAGGATCATTGCTGGCTTTGTTCCCCACATGTGCCCCTGGCTCCTCCTCCTCAAATGAGGCACTACAGTCATGAAAACACTCCTCTTCTCCATGGTCCTCCTGGGGATGGGCTTCAGCATCCTTTAGTAGCTTGCTCTCAGAATGCTGATCTTTGGGATCAGAAACCTGGGGGCTGGCAGACTCTGCTTCCTGAGAATCTGTAACTTTCAAACCATTGAACAGATCTTCTGGAGCCTTACAGTTTTCTGACTTCTCCTCCATGCTGAGTTCAGGGAGGAGGTGAGGCTAAACGTTTGGAAAAAGAAAAAAACATTTTATGTAATAATGGTTGCATACATAGATATATAAGTATATATGTATGTATACAGTCTTAACCTGTCTTTTATATCTAAACCATCCTCTGCATCCAATCCCCAAACACAACCTGACTTTCTTTGACTAGGAGTTATTATTTTTATTTATTTATAAATTATTAATTCATCAATTTTTGGTTTTTGAGACAGGGTTTCTCTGTGTAACCCTGGCTGTCCTGGAACTTGCTTTGTAGACCAGGATAGCCTTGAACTGAGAGATCTGCTTGCCTCTGCCTCCCCCGCCCCCAAGTACTGGGATGAAAGGCATGTGCCACACCTGGCCAAGGGAGTCATTTTTAAAAACAGAGTATCACCAAGTGTGGTAACCGATACCTGTAGTCTCATCATTTGGGTGACAGATAAGTTCAGAAGTTCAAGGTCATCCTTGGCTACACAGCAAGTGTGAGGCTAGCCAAGGTTACATGAAACCCCATATTAGTCCTTTCACCAATCTCAAAATAGATTATCATAAACTCATACTCAATGTCAATTATTATTTTAACTGATAGCATTTCTTGGTCAAATATGGTGTCTGTCTTATAGGAAAACTGATATCCCCACTTCTCACAGGTGCTGGAGACTGAATCCCAGACCTTGTGGTGCATGTAAGCCACCGAGCCACACACCCTCAATCCATACCCTAAATTAAGAATGATTTTAATGTGACTCTTCCAGGTCCTGTTGTTTGCTGGGTAGCATTAATTAGGCAGAAGCCAAAACAGTGGCAGGAAGAAAAAGAAACGGCTCTAATCTTTGCTCAGAATAAATGACCAAGTCGTCAACAGGAAACAACGAAGTCGATCTGGATCGCCATCGCCAATAAAAGCCAAAGAATAAGTTTCTTGTGGAACCCAAGATGGCATCTGTGCCCAAAACCGTGCTCATCAACTTAACCGAAATGTCAAGCGGTATAGCTTAGGGAGCTAAATCTGGAAGTTGAGGCTTTGCGCAAGTGTTGTCATAGGGATCCTCGAAGTGGGGTCAGAACCAGGCGTTGAAGGGCTGGTTCTCAACCCTCGCTGCGCAACTCCGCTGTCGAGATCTAGACATTATTGGTCTGCAGTCGGGCCAGGGCACCTGGCTTTTTTGTTGTTGTTTTTCTTTAGGTGACTCGGGTGATTTTTTTTACGTGCAGCCTCTTAACTACCACTGCTCTAGAAGCTGAGTCAGAATTTCCGAGGTGCTATCTGTCTGGTCGCAGGAAAACCACGCCAATGACCCTGTGTTGCGTTAAAGTCTGAATTCGTCCTAGCCCGTTTCAACAAGAATTAAAACAGCGGGTCAGAAACGCGCAGACTTCGTCTCTACGCGGGTGTCGCTCCCATCCTGGTTCTGAGTCAAGGTTAGAAAAGCGCCTCCCCGCGCGACCCCACGCCTATCCCCCGGCCCACAATCCTCACCCCACGCCGCGAGATCCACGACGTTCCTCACAACCTCACAGCTCAGCTCTCCACGGCTCCAGCCTCCCAGACCTTCCACTTCCCCTCCGTCAGGTGCACTTCCGGCCGCGCCGACAAATGGCATCGTCGTTGGCAAAGCATTCTGGGAAATGTAGTGGTCAACTTGAAGAGAGTGAGCGGAAGTAGCTGTGTGACGTCACTGTACGGCTCAGTACTATGAGCCACAGCTGCCATCTTGAATTATGCCAAAACCTGTTATATAGTGCAAAGTAATTTTTCAAAAGTGAGCGCTTAGTCCGGGCGTGGTGGCGCAGGCATTTAATCCCAGTACTCGGGAGGCAGAGGCAGGCGAATCTCTGTGAGTTCAAGGCCAGCCTGGTCTACAAAGTGAGTCCAGGACAGTTGAGGATACACAGAGAAACCTAGTCTCAAAAAAACAAAAAACAAAAAAAACCCAAAAAAACCCAAAAAGTGAGCACTTGTTATTTTGAAAACGTCTTTATTCTGGCATCCCTCGTGCTAAGTTTGTGCAGAAGAATCCAAAAACAAACTTCATCCCCAAAGAAACATTTCTCTCCAGTAGTTTTCAAAATGCCTTTCAAGAGGTCTGTTAGGAGAGTAACAGTTTTCATTAACACTAAATATTACATATTTTCCCCACTCATTTTCTCATGGTTGTACGGTGTTTTCCTGAGGCTGTCTTCTGATATAGTGCAACGTAAGGAATGCAAAAAGAAGATGGATTATTCAGGCTGCTGGGCAAGCCCTTCTACCTGTGAGTTAGACCTCCAGACCTCCAACTGTCCTATATTAAACCAGAGGTTTGCAGAAATTGAAACAATGACACTCTTCTTGAGACAGGATAGCTAAGATGAAGAAAATTTAAAAGATGTGGGGAGGGAAAGGAGCCTCTCATCAAGTCTGGTTGAGGTCTCTCCTAGGCTGAGTCAAGAATTTTCACAAGGTTATAGAAACATGCAGTAGCTGCACTTCCAGAGAACCAGGGTTCAATTCCCAGCACCCACGTGGCAACTTACAACTGTCTGTAACTCCACCTCCAGGAGTTTTGATATCTTCTTCTGAACTCCATGACTACCAGGCACACACATGGTACACAGACATATACGTAGACACACACTCAGACACAAAAAATAAATTAATTAATACTAAAAAATTAAAAAAGAATTTCCACGGAGCTATGCAAAATTTCAAAGACAGAAACACGGTTCCTTTTATTTATTTTTTTTAAAAATGTAGATACCTTAAGAATTAAAATAGAAATGAAACATACTTAAGGTATAATCATACCCAGTTTTCTGACAAATAAGATGGTGAGGGTTTGGGGAGATGATATAGTGGATAAAGCACTTGCTAACAAGCTTGATGATCAGAGTTCATCCCCCAGGACCTACATGGTAGAAGGAGAGAACCAACTCCTGCAAGTTGTCCTCTGATCCACACCTACATGTCATACGTTCACTCCTCTGTGCGCGTCTCTCTATTTCTTTTCCTTTCTCAAAAAATACTAATACTAAATAAAATAAACAAAAAATATATCATTTAGTATTATTTTTCATAGTTGTTTATGTAATTTGGCTCACTTGATATGATGTACTAATGTAAGTAGCTTACATAACATTTTTCTGAGTAAATATTTATTATAATAAAAAATTAAAAAGTATGCCACATCACTTTTTTTTTTTTAGTCTTACACATCCTTTAAACATTGTAACTTTAAAATCCACAAAAGCAGCTACATGAGGTGGTTCATGGGTATAATCCCAGTGCTTGAGAGATGGAGGCAAGAAGGTCACAGAACTTTGAGGCCAGTCTGGGCTATGTGGTGAGTTCTAGGTCAGCCATGGCTACAGTGAGTACCCATCTGAAAAAAATGCTAGGAAAAAATGTTATTTATAGATTAGCTATTGAGACATTTTTTCTAGGCCTGCTTTAATCCCAGATACCTCCACAAAGGCAGAGTCTGGAAGGTTAAAAGTTTCAGGTGAGCTTGCCTGGGGTATTGATAGAGTTCACAAACAACTTGGACATCTTAGTATGATCATGTGTGTACAAAACAAAAAGTTAAAAAAAAAGAACTGAATTGAATAGTACTCTAGAATGTATAAGGCTCTCCGTTCAGTCTCCATCACTGAAAAGAGAGGAGGTTTGGGGGAGGAGAGGGAGGGAAAGGGAGAGAAGAAGGGAAGGGATGAGAGATAGAGATAGATAGATAGATAGATAGATAGATAGAGATAGAGAGATAGAGAGAATAATTTAGACATTTAAGCAAGACTTCTTCAGAAGCCCAAGTTAACTATATATATGTTTAAATGCTACATATGCCTATCTTTTTCTTAAGCATCCCATCTTTAGTTTGTTTCTTTTGAGATAGAGTCTCACTACACAGCCCTGGCTAGCCTGGAAATTGCTGTATAGACCAAGCTGTCCTCAAACTCACAGAGATCTACCTGTCTCTGCCTTCAGATTTCTTGGATTAAAGGCATGTGTCAGGCTGGAGAGTTGGCTCAGTGGTTAAGAGCACTGACTGCTCTTCCAGAGGTCCTGAGTTCAATTCCCAGCAACCACATGGTGGCTTACAACCATCCATAATGAAATATAATGCCCTCTTCTGGCCTGCAGGTGTACCTGCCTACAGAACTTTGTATATATAATAAATAAAGAAATCTTCTAAAAAAAACAAACAAACAAACAAAAAAACCAAAACAAAACAAAAAAGGCATGTGTCATCATGCCTGGTCTAACTCTCTCTCCTAATGCCAATACTTAAAAACATATTAATCCAGGTATGGTAACTTTTGTTATAATACCACTATTTGAAAGAGGTTTGCCCTAAATTGGGTACCAACTTGTACTACATGTGAAACCCTATCTAACAAAATAAAAAAGCTCCAATTATACTTTATAGTGGTTCATTTCAAAAATATCTTTTGAGGAATAGTAAGAGAATCCAGTTTCAAGCTTGGCTCATTGCATAAGCCTGTAATCCAACCACTCTCAAGACTGAGGCGAGAGGATTGCTGTGTGGGTAAGGCCAGTTTGGTCTACACAATGTAGATCTAGGCTGGCTCTATAAAGATAGACAAATAAATAAACAAACAAATAAACAAATCCCTCCTACAGATTCTGAGCTTCACAGGAAAAATCTCTGGTATAGCTCAGTTTGCCTGGATATCTCAGGAAATACTTTAAACCCAGAATTTGAGAGATAGAAGCAAGAGGACCAGGGGGTTCAAAGTCCAGCCTTGGCTACATAGTGAATTTGAGTTTGGGATACCTGGAGCCCTTCCTCAAACCAAACCAAACCAAATCAAACCAAACCAGACCAGACCAGACCAGACCAAACCAAACCAAAGCACAGAACCCCAGCCAGTCAAACAGACAATAATAGCATGGCTATTAACTCCTGATACATCTTCTATAGTTACTGGCAACTGAACTCACCATACCATCTGGATACATCAGGGTTCTTAACCATAATGTTTCATGGGCTGAAATGAGATGTTGAACCCTGTTCACTTTGTAAGACCTTGGCACACAGCTTTAACAAAGAATACATTTCTTTAAGCTGGATTTGGGGGTGCACACTCCAGCACTTGAGAGGTGGAGACAAGACGCTCAGTCTAAGATTATCCTTGGCTACATAGCAAGTTCAAGGACAGTCTGGGACACATGGAGCTTTATCTCAAGAAAAAGAAGATAAACTCTAGTACTCAGGAAGCAGAGGCAGAAGGATTGTGAGTTTATGGCTATCCCAGATTATCCAAAGACCCTGTCTCAAACATAACAAAACGGGGAGCTGTGAGATGGCTCGGTGGGTAAAGGCCCTTGCTGTCAAGGCTGACAACCTGAGTTCAACTTGTAGGGCTCACAGTGTAGAAGAGAATCAACTCCCCCAAGTTGTCTTCTGGTTTTTATAAGCACAGCAAGGTATGTATATGCATACATACACAACGCACACACACACACACACACACACACACACACACACACACACACACACCCCACACACCCCACACTGCACCACACCAAATAAATGTTTAAAAAACCAGAACTCCAAACCAACAAAACCAAACTCTCCACTTACAACCCTTTAACAATTTTACATAACTTTGTATCCTACTATAGCTAGAATATAGCCTGAGACTCCTTACTGTGAACCCCTGGACCTGTGAGATTCTGACTCTGTGTCTGACCTCTGCTGGTGCAGCTTTACCTGTTAGCCACTCACCATCCCAAACTTGCAGAGATTCTTTTCCCTTCTCATGACCTTGCACACTCTGTGTGTTCTGCTTGACACTGGTGGTGGTCGTTCCTTATCTTGTTCGCACTCTTTCTTCAGATCTTCCCTAACACCACATAGGTATGTCAGTTGACCACATGGTCTCCCACCGTTCCATCACTACCTGGAAGAATCATGAGTATTTATTTAGTTGATTAGCATGACTCCCTCCACTAGACAGCAAGATCCACATGGACGGTATGCTGGTCTGCTTCATTTCTTGTGCAGTATCTTGATTTCCAGATTCCTAGTAACCAGGAAAAAACAGGAACTCAAATAGGGTTTTTAAACCTACTTTATTCACTTATCTAAGACAAGTGCTCATGTATGTTAGCCTGGCCTTGAACTCAAAATCTCGCTGACCTTGAATTTATGATCCTCTCATCTCAACCTCCCCAGTGCTTGGATTATAAGCATGTACCACTACATCTGGTTTTATTCAGTGCTGGGGATTGAACACAGGTCTCTGGGTATTGGAGGCAAGCTCTCTACTAACTAAGCCGTATCCCCAACTCCAGAACTTGAATATTTATTGTGGAAACGTATAGAATCAGTAGATACCATGATTACAATGTTAAGACAGAGGTTCAGGGGACTTAAATTTTGTCCTCACTCCCGACCCTGGTTACAGCCGGCAGCACTGAGGATCAGTTTAAAGTCTGGTCTGGCTGTAGAGCATATGTTCTCCTAAAGGACTAAGACTAAGACGCTGGGCAGATAGAGTAACCTTAACTACAAAAACAAGAAGAGGCTTTGAAAGTCATTTATACTTACAATAATATTTTCGGGTGTACACTTAGCATGAAAAAAAAAATCTTGTAATTGCTCAGTTTCAGGCAGCTGGCTCAAAGCCTGGTTGCAAATGAGATCTTTGTGGCTGGTGATGGATGGATGAAGATACCATGTGTAATGGCTGCCCGAAGTCTTGGAGGGAGTTACCCAGGAAGTTGGCAAGGTCAGCATCCTGCTCCCAGCTGCCCTGTTCCCATTTGCCCTCAACCTTGGTGGTTTGTCCAAAAAAGAGACTTCAGAGCCTCCATTATAAGGAGAATGGGGAGCTTGCATATTTGCCTCCCCAGCCTGAACAAATAATTCATTCTGAGTTATGAAACATAGTTTCAGCCTCTTACTATATTAAATATTGATGCTCATGTTAAAGCATAATGTATTGTGTGCATTTTGTACTTAGTAAGTTCAGGCAGTAAGCCAATTCCTTCTTTCTTTTTTATTTTGAGACAGAGTCTCACTATATAGTCACAGTTTGCTTGGAACCAACTATGTGGACCAGGCTGGCCTTGAACTCAGAGATCCCCCTCCCTCTGCCTCCTGAGGGCTGATATTAAAAGTGTGTGCCACCATCCACTGTTCTCTCTCTCTCTCCCTCTATCCCTGTCTTTCCTCTTCTGGACAGGGCTTCACCTAGCTCAGGCTAGCTTCAGACTTGCTATGTAGCTGTATAGGACTTTGAACTCATGGTCCTCCGGTCTCCACCTTCTTGAGTGCTAAGGATGCCAGGTATGTGTTATCACACCCAGCTAGACCAGTTTCAGTCCGGGAGTCTGCAGGAAGAAGAGATCTGTGCAGGCATGACGCTAAGCACTGAAAGCTCACTGAGTCCTCCAGCTCCTTTTGAATGGAAAAGAATTCCCTTCACTACAGAACAGAGAGGGTCAGCCTCTGGCCTGGTCCAAGCATAGGGTGTGGGGGATGGAGTAATCTACAGCTTTCCAACTGGGGAACAGTATGGGATGGAGACTCAGGATGGAGATATCATGGGCCTTTCCTTTTAAAGATGCTATCTCCTCAACTCCAGTTATCCTTTTTCAGCATCCTATTGCAGGAATCTTGGTACTTAATTTTTGTTTGTTTAGAGAAAGGATCTCACTCTACAAAGCACAGGCTAGTTTGCAACTCATTATGTGGCCAGGACTAGTTTTGAGCTTGTAGCAATCCTCCTGCCTCAGCATCTCATGTTCTGAATTACAGGTGTAAGCCACAATGCCTGGTTTCTTAACCTAACTCTTTCATGTCTTTTCCACTACAGAAAAAAAAATAAAGGATTTTCCAATGAGGGCTAGAAAACATTCTTTCATAGGGCCAGGGCATCCATATTTCAGATTTTGTGGGTCATTTCATCTCTGATGCAGCCATTCACCTACTATTGCCATGAAAAGGCAGCTCAGACATCCCCATAAATAAGTAAGAATGTTTGAGTCTAAATAAAGCTTTACCACGAAAATGGGCATCAGAGGCTGTGGAGGTGTCTTAACAGGCAAAGACACTTGCTGCCAAGCCTGAAGACCTGAGAGGTTGATCCCTGGGACTCACATGGCAGAAGGAGATCAGTGACATCTAAGTGTTGGGATTGTGGGGGTGTGGCACTACTCACACCTAGCTTATGTTCCGCCTTTTGAAACTTCCACCACCTTCCAATAGTGTCACAGGCTGGGGGCTCAGCCTTTAACACAGGGAAGGCATCTCACCACAACTACAGCATTAACCTCTCAACTTGTGTTGAAGCCAGGAGAAAAGGGCAGCATGTGCTGTGAAAACCAGACTTCCTCCCACAACATAAACACCTGACCGTTTTGTTGAGTCACTGGGGAAATGATTGAGAATACCAGCTTGCTTGAGGCCCTTTTAACTATTAGTTACTCTTCTCTTGCTGTGATAAAGCACCATGACCAAGGTGACTTATAGAAGAAAGAGTTTATTTGAACTTACAGTTCCAGGGGGTGAGAGTTCATGGTGGTAGCAGAGGCCTCAGATGGCAGGAACTGAATGCTGACAGGAGAAGTTGAGGGCTCATGTCTTGAACCACAAGCAGGCAACAGAGAGGGCATACTGGAAATGGTGCCACCCTTTGAAACCTCAAAGCCCACCCCCACCGACATACTTCCTCCAGAAAGGCCATACCTTCTGAACCTATCCAGACACTGCCACCAGCTGTGGACCAAGTATTCACACATCTGAGACTGTGGGGTGCATTCTCATTCAAGTCATCACAGTCACTTCTGTGATGCTGTGACTAAAATGCATGACAGAAACAGCAGAAAGCTGGGAAGGTTTGACTTGTCTCGGGATTTCAGTCTGTTCTGGTTATGGGGTTGTGGTGGTTCTGCCCCTGAAAGCAGGCCAGGGACCAGAAAGCAGGTGGGAATCACGCATCTGTTTACCCTTCAAAGGCCTTCCCCTAGTGACTTACTTCTACCTTCTAGAGCCAAGCTTTTAAAGTCTCCATAGCCTTCAAAATAATACCTTAAAGTGGCAACTAAGGACTCAAAGCTATAAGCTATGGGGAAACTTTCCAGATGCATCCAAACCACAATAGGAAAAAAATTCTATCTCAAAGAACCTTGTGTCTTTGAGTATATATGGTGAAAGTATTCAATAATCCCCTGATATGACTGAGATCCTGTCTTAAATATGGATCACCAAGGATTTGTAAAACTTTGTTATTTGTCCATTTTTTAGTATACAAATAAAGTCCTTCTTCCTTCCTTCTTTTTTCCTTTCTTTCCTTTGTTTTGTGAGACTGGTCTTATTATACAGTCTTGGTTGTCCTGGGACTCACTATGTAAACAAAGTTGGCCTTGAAGTTTTGGGGATCCTCCTGCCTCTGCCTCCCAAGGCTAGGATTGCAGGTGAGAGTCATTTTGCCTAGCTTTGCTGAAGTGTTTCTTTCTTTTTTTAAAATTTTTTTTCACAGTTTTACTTTTTATTTTTAATGGTGTGTATATACATATGGGTTTGTACATGTGACTATGGTGCCTGAGCAGGTCAGAGGGGGTTTTGAATCTCCTGAACCTGGAGTTGCAGGTGGTTGTGAACTGCCTGATATGGGTGCTGGGGAATTTACTTGTCTCTTCTTGAAGAGCACTCTTAACCCTAGAGCTGTGTCTCTCAGCCCCCATTTAAAAAATTATTTTTATTCATGTGTGTGTGTGTATGTATGTATGTGTGTGTATGTATGTATGTGTGTATGTATGTATGTGTGTGTATGTATGTATGTATGTATGTATGTATGTATGTATGTGTGTGTATGGATGTATGTGTGTATGTATGTGTGTGTATGTATGTGTATGCATGTATGTGTATGTATGTGTGTATGTATGTGTGTATGTATGTGTATGTGTATGCGTGTATGTATGTGTGTATGTATGTATGTGTGTGTAGGTATGTATGTGTGTGTATGTGTGTGTATATGTATGTGTGTGTATATGTATGTATGTGTGTGTGTATGTATGTGTGTGTGTGTGTGTGTGTGTGTGTGTGTGTCTACTGAGGATAGAAGAGGATGTTGGCTCCTCTAGAGCTGGAGTTAGAGTCAGTTGTGAGCCACTCACCATGAGTTCCGGAAATCAAACTCAGGTTCTCCAAATGGGTAACGAGAATTCTTAACCACTGATCCATCTTTCCTGCTTTTGCTCAATTTTTACAAATTGCTCAAGATAACTGGGCTGCATGACCTATTCGTGTGACCTCATTTTGTCCTCTCATAGTCTAGTAGTTCATTTGGGGTGCACTGCTAGTTTGGCTCTTCATTGTCTCCTCTGCTCCATAGTTAAGTGCCAATAACTGCTTTCTCCTCTGGTGCTGTTCAGAGCTGGTGGAGAGATAAGGAATGCATGTATACCAGGGAGATCTCATGGTATGGTGGTCATGATATGGCCTTACCTTTTCTCTACCCTTCGCAACCCATCTTCCTCCTTTGTCTTTGCTGCCATGAGGTCTGTGGCTTTGTTCCACCAAGCGTACCTCATGGTGATATGCTGGCTAACCACAGGTCCAAAAGGAGCTCTGAACTAAGTGCTCATGAACCAACCAATGCCTTTAAATCTATAGCCAAAATAAACCTTTTTTTCTTTAAAAGTTCATTGGTCAGGGTATTTGTTACAGTAACTGAAAGGTGACTAAAGCATGCAATTAGGGTGTGGGGTGGTTTGAATGAGGTGTTCCCCATAAGTCCCTGGTTGGTGGCTGTTTGGGAAAGATTAGAAGGTATAGCCTTATTGGAGGAAGTATGTCACCTGTGACCTCTCCAAAAAAATAAAAATAAATAAATAAATAAATAAATAAATAAATGAATAAATAAATAAGAGGAAGGAAAAAAAAAGAAGGAGGAAAAAAAGGAGTCTAATTTGTTGTCCATATATTCACTGAAGCATGCTCAAATTCCCAGTGGCCCACCCCCTAAAGAAAACTTCTCCACATGTACCCCCGTCAGAAGCCATCAACCGTGGAGAGCTAGACTTCAGCATCTTTATCACAATTTTTAAGAGTTCTCTTTGAGGGGTACCCTACTCCATTGCTGGTGGGAATGCAGGCTTGTGCAACCACTATGGAGGTCAGTCTGGCGATATCTTAAAAATCTTGGTATAGCTCTGCCTCAGGACCCAGCCATACCACTTCTGGGTATACACCCAAATGCAATGCCTCTTCACGGAATCATAAGGAAGTTTCCTCATCTATGTTTATAGCAGCCTTATTTGTAATAGCTAGAAACTGGAAACAACCCAGATGTCCCTCAACCGAAGAATGGGTCAAAAAACTGTGGTACATCTATACAATGGAATATTATTCAGCTATCAGGAACAATGAAATTATGCAATTTGCAGCCAAATGGGTGGAACTAGAAAAGCTCATCCTGAGTGAACTAACCCAGACTCAGAAGGACACATATGGCATCTATTCACTTGTAGTAGGATTTTAGCTATATAGTAGAAGGTATCGATACTACAACTAACACACCAAAGGGAACTTGGACATAGACTTCTTATTTTTAATTTTTTTCTTTATCTATTTTTTATATATTAGTTATATTTTTTTTCTATTTTTTAGTCTTTTTTATCTATTGTATGCTTATTGGTTTGTTTGTTTAGTAGTTCTCTCTCTCCCGGGCAATGAGACACTTTTCACTGATGGTACTGCTTCGTAGATCCCCAATGAATGAAGAGGCTCTTGGCCCTCATACGACCTCTCAACTGACATGAGGGACTGTTATATAAGGACACCCCACCCCAGAGAAATGGGATGGAAGGGTTAGGAGGTAAAGAAAAAAATGAAATGTGATGTTTCGGCCTTTTACTACTAATTGTCATAAACTGTTTAGGGTAATTAAGAAATGCAAATTAATGGTTATGCAAGCTGGTGATTCAGTTAGGTACTATGACAGCCTATTATAGTTACTTTCTAAGCTAATCAGAAATAAACCGGCAAGAGACAAGCAACATCTGCTTTCCCTAATATAAGAGATAGATAGGGCCTCTTCAAAAAACCTCAAGAGATCTGCAGAATATGGCATTCAAAGATGTTTTCGTAACTTTAGATTTTTTTATATCAAGACATATCAACTCCTGACAGCATCCCCTATTCTCCTCCAAGTAGAATCTCGAAGAATCTCCAGTAGGAGATGATTGAATTAGTCGCAAGCCTATCTCTTGGTAGGAAAAGCCCCTTGCCCCAACTGTAGACAGAATGCTGTCCAAAAAGGACAAAACCTGGAAGCAAGTAAGTCGACAGCCTAGCTCTGCCAAGACAGGGTAGGTAAGTCCTTCATAACCCCTGCTCTACAATCAATGTCTGTCAGAGAAACGGGGCCAAATGACTGAAGATCGATGCTGTAATGTATGGAGAGAAAATGGGACCTGTCCAGGCAGCCACAGGTATGTCATTTCTTAGTTTGGGAAGCTGCAGGCCCTGTACTTCCTATAAAATCAGATATATTTATCCCTCTCAGGTCTCTGAGGTGGTTGAAGAACAGATAGCTAGAGTCTCATAATTTAATTTTGAGTTGTTTAGGAGTCCAGAGAGTGTTATAGATCTAAGAAGATACTTTTAAAATTGTGTTGCAAGTTAGTATGAATGTTGAGTCAGATATAGACCTTTAAATTCATGGAGATGTTTAGATAGTAGAATGTTAAAGTCAAGTACCAAATACATATGGACTGGTCATTGGGAATGTACGTTAAGCCATATAACCCTCATAACTGTGGCCTAATTACCTCTGTTGTACTGTATTGTATTTGTTATTATAAGAGAAAGAGCCATTTGTTGGACTGAAAGGGGAAACTGTAGGGGGAAATAAGATATACCTTAAACTTAAACTTAAAAGAAAAAAAAAAAGGGAAGAGGATGGGGGGGGTGAGAGTGAGAGGGTGGGACTGGAGGGGGAATAGGGAGGGGACTGCAATTGAGATGTAACTTGAAGAAATAAAAAATAAAGGAAAACAAAAAGAAAAAAAAAGAGTTCTCTTTGATGGCTTCGTTATTAGGCGATTACTTTTTCGGGGGTGGGGCATGTGGAGGGGTAGAGGCTGTCACAGAAGCCTTCTATGTCCCTCCTTCTCAGCTCTGCATCTACAATAATTGATACCATGGCAAGAGTAGCTTCCTAGTTCTTTATAGTCAGTGGGAGCATGGATCGTGGGCTGCTTCTACATGGTTTCTGGCAACAGCAAGGACCACAAACATCCACTTGGTCTCTGGTGGCTGTATAGACTATGAGCATCAACACAGCCCTCTGCTGAAGCATGGGCCCAATATGAGCCCCACGGACATCAGCATGGCCCCAGGTGGCTGTACAGCCCACAGACAACAACATGACTTCAGGTGGTGGCACAGACCTCAGACACCTGCATGGCTTAGGTGGTGTCTAAGTTAGGGTTTTATTGCAGTGAAGAGACGCCATGACCACGGCAACTCTTATAAAGGAAAACATTTAATTGGGGCTGGTTTACAGTTTCAGAGGTTTAGTCCATTATCATCAGGGTGAGGAGCATGGCAGCATGTAGGCAGACATGGTGCTGGAGAGGTAGCTGAGAGTTCTACTTCATCCACAGGCAGCAGAAGTAAGGACTGAGACACATTGGCCAGACTTGAGCTTCTTAGACCTCAAAGTCCTTCCCCCCACCCATGACCCATTTCCTCCAACAAGGCCACACCTACTCTAACAAGGCCACACCTACTCTAACAAGGCCACGCCTACTCTAACAAGGCCACGCCTCCTAACAGTACCACTTTCCTATGACCAAACATTCAAACACATGAGTCTATGGGGGGCCGTTCCTATTCACACCTGTTATGAGGGGGTTTCCTCCTGGCCAGATATAAAGACTCGTGAGACTCAAAATATATTTACAAATACCTAGGCCATACAGAGAGGCCCATTCCCTGATTAGCTTGTAACTTAATTACCCCATTTATTCTAGTCTAAGTTCTGCCATGTGATTGGTTACCTCTGCTCAGGTACCATGCGAGTGTCCTCCTCCATGATCCTGGTGAATCTCTGGTACCTGGCATTATCCTAGAATTCTTTTTGCCTATCGGATGTCCCATCTTCTATTCTACCCTTTCCTATATGCCGTAAGTTTTTGTATTGACAGGTAGATACAATACACAAAATATTCTTCCTGCACAAACCATCACAGGTGGTAGCAAGGGCCTCCGACATCAACACAGCCCCTGACTGCAGTAGGACCATGGACCCAAACATGGCCTTTGGCAGCAGCACTGACTACGGACAATGACATGGCCCTTGAGCGCTTCATCACAGCCTGGGGCAGCCATATGGACCACTGACACTGGAATGTCTTCTGGGGGAAGTATGGACCACAGAAGTCGTTTGAGGAAGTCTAGTCCAGGAAATGAACCATTCTTCATTTTGGGCATCCTGTAGCTTCTCAGAGCCAGGGTGCTCAGGCAACTGGGCAGCTTGTTTGAGGAGCTGAGTCTGTGCAAGCTCTAGGTTGCTGCATATCACCTTGCTGACCCTACTGGGCGATGATGTGTCCCTACATAGACCGCAGCCTTCTCTCACACCTGTCACAGGTCTTGTGTCTCTAATTCTGCGTACACTTTGCTCTGTTCCTCCATCTTTCCCACATGTTCATCACATATTCATTTGTCATAGTGGCATTGGAAGATGCAGTTTGTCAAAATCTCTCTTTCTCTTGCCCAAATAGCTTTCCATGCAAATATTCATTGCACCAAGTTGTTGGTCTGATACAAGGTTTCTGGTTTCTGACACACCATCAATACTGGACCACAGCTGATAGGCCTCTCAGATATCCTGCTGTTGCCCAGAGTAATGGTGATCCTGTGGCTCTGGTTCTTTAGGACCACCTCCTTCAGCGATCCAGCAGCTCAAAGATAGAATAGATCTAGGGGTAGATCAACTCAAAGCACTGGCTGTAGGCTTGGATGATACCTGATTTGGTCATCCGTTAGAGCCCGCCCTTTCACTGCTGCTGGGGAAAGAGAGTTATAAAGAAGGAAAATAGTACTGAAATACAATTACTGAATATTTACAGTGAAGTTTGCCTGCATGCCCCTCTTTTATTAACACAACCCAGGCTTGACCCCATTGCATCTGCAGTCAGGAAACAGAGAGGGGATGAATCTCAGGGCTCAGCTAAACAAAGGCAAATTTTATTTATTTTTTTGTTTTGTTTTTTTGTTTTTTTTAAATACTTTATTTTTTTTCCTTCAAGTTACATCTCAGTCACAAACCCCTCCCTATTCCCCCTTCCTATCCCGCCCTTCCACCCTCTTCCCCCCAGAAGTTTCCCCTTTCAGTCCAACAGATGGTTCCTTCTCTTATAACAGTAAGTATTATACAAAACAACAGATATAAGTATGCCACATTTATGAGAGTTAAATGGCCCAGTATACCTTCCCAATGTCCAGTTTATACATATTTGGCCCCTGACTTTAACATTCTACTATCTAACCATCTCCATGAGTTTAAAGGTCTATATCTGACTCAACATTCATATTAACTTGCAACACACTTTTAAGAGTATCTTCTTAGATCTATAACACCCTCTTGATTCCTAAACAATTCAAAATTTAACTATGAGACTCTAGCTGTCTATTCTTCAACCACCTCAGAGACCTGAGAGGGATAAATATATTTGCTTATATAGGAAGTGCAGGGCCTGCAGCTTCCAAAACTAAGAAAGGACATACCAATGACTGCCTGGACAGTTCCCATTTTCTCTCCATACATTCCTGCATTAGTCTTCAGCCTTTGGGTCCTTTTTCTCTGACAGACATTTGTTGTAGAGCAGGGATTATGAAGGACTTACCTACCATGTCTTGGCAGAGTTAGGCTGTCGACTTCCCTGCTACCAAGTTTTGTCCTTTTTGGACAGCAGTCTGTCTGCAGTTGGTGCAAGGGGTTTTTTCATGCCAAGAGATAGGCTTGCCACTAATTCAACCATCTTACAGTGGAGGTTCTTCGATGCTTATCTTCTACTTGGAGTAGAATAGGGGGTGCTGTCAGGCGCTGATATGTCTCGATATCAAAAAAAAAATCTTGATTTAAGACCACATCTTTGAATGAAAAGGCAAATTTTAAAACCCAAATAAATGTTCAGTAGAGCATGAGAGACACAGTAGGCAGTTTTTTTTTTAAACATTTATTTATTATGTATACAGTATTTGCTCTACATAAATGCCTGGGCACAAGACCTCAATGTAGATGGTTGTGAGCCACCATGTGGTTGCTGGGAATTGAACTCAGGACCTTTGGAAGAACAGCCAGTGCTCTTAACCTCTGAGCCATCTCTCCAGCCCATAGTAGGCAGTTTTGACAAGGACCCAGAGCACAGTATAAGCAGATGTATGAGACTCTCCATGGGGACAGCCTCAGTTCAGTGTGCCTTCTGTTCTTGTCCCTTGCTTCCTCCTGCCTGGGAGAGGGCATGCTGGCCTCACTCACTGTAAGGAAGATGTAGGCAAATGCTAGAAGGGGCATGGCCTCTCCTAACAGAATCTGTTAGTCATGATTCTGGTTAAACGTTCTTTAAAAAGTCTGTGTTTTGGGTGAGGCATGATGGTGCATGCCTTTAATCCCAGCACTTGGGAGGCAAAGGCAGGCAGGTCTCTGTGAGTTCGAGGCCAGCCTGACCTACAGAGTGAGTTCTAGGATAATCAGAGCTACACAGACGAGCTCTGTCTCAAAAACAAACAAACAAACAAAACAAAACAAAACAACAACAACAAAACAACCCCCCAAAAGTCTATGTGTTGGAAACAATATTTAAATTAATGTTAGTGACACTTGGAGGTGAGGCCCTAGGGTCAGATGAGGTCAGGAAGAGGGAGTGGCACCACTATGCTGGCAACACTAGCTCTGTGAGAAGAGAGACCTGAACTAGCACTCTCGCTTTGTCTGGACATTTGATACCTTCTGCCATGTCAGATCAAGAAGCCCTCAGCAGAGGCTATGCCATCTCTTCAACTTCTCAGCCCAAGAACCACAATCTAGAAACGCTTCAATTCTTTATCAGTTAACCAGTCTTATGCATGCTGTTACAGCAACAACAACAACAACAACAACAACAAAAAAAACAGACTAAACAATCATATCTTGGGCTGCCTACTTTGAGACTTCTTAGATGAGAATGAGAGAGTGAATGAGGGGAGGGAGCTGAGCTGGGGTCTCAAAATTCACTTCAAGAGCATTTGCTCACTCAGTGATCTGACTTTTCGTTAGGTCTCATCTCCTAAAGATTGATGAAACATTTTGTATAGTGAAAGGCAGATCGTGTTGTTACTGTTTTGGTCAGCCGTAATCTGATTCTCTTTTTACTATATTGAGTCAGTTTTAAAACCACATGCATTCACATGGCATCTATTCACTTATAGTTGGATTTTAGCTATATAGTACAGGGTAATTATGCTACAACCAATGCACTAAAGGGAACAGGAACATAGACTTTTTCATCTTGTCAGTGAGACACTTTGCCCTAGTGGTGCTGCCTTGTAGGCCCCCAGTGTATGAGGAGGCTCTTGGACCTCATATGACTGCTGAACTGGGGTGGGGGACTGTTATGTAGGGACACTCCACTCCAGAGGAGTGGGATGGAAGGGTTAGGGGGTAGAGGGCGGGAGGGCAGGACTGGGAGGGGTCAAAGGAGGACACTGTGATGGAGATGTAACCTGAAGCAATAAATAAAAAAAAAATTTAAAAAAGTCATTGTAAAAAAAACAACACATACATTCACAATCCTTTAAGCCTTCTCCCCATACCCCCCCACTTCATTCGTGTCACACAGACCTCATGTTTAGCCTCTGCTAGCTCTAATTGTATCCCACAGGATGGAACAGTTATGAAAATGCTGACAGAGTCCAAGCATCTAGTAATTATCAGCTAACAACTACAGACTGGGAGGCAGTTAGGAGGTTTGTATCAATTTAGAGGTTAGAGCAACTTCACGTTTCTTCCTCAGACTTCCTCCATGAGCCCTATTGCATTGTTTCTGCCAGCAGTGGGGGTTTTCATAGGAAGGATGTGAGGCGATAATGGGTAGAGATGTAGTAGAGGCCTTGACACTCTTCAGACCCAAATGACTCCCTATTGTAGTCCCTGTTCTGGTGGACTACCTGCCAAAAGAACTAGATCTACATGGGTCATACAGTATGTATGTAAGGCCACAGACCTTTGAAAAGGCCAAAGAGTATGTGAGTTAGCTTTCTGTTTCTATAACGAAATATTTAAGGTTACTTAAAAAGAAGAATGGTTTATTTTAGCTGATAGCTTTGGAGGCTTCAGTGCATAGTTGGCTAGAGTCTTGATATTCTTCACTTCAAGGACATTCCCTCAGTGGTTTACCTTACTTCCATCAGGTCTCACCTCCTAGAGATTCTACTTCCTCCCCTCCAAGGAGCTCTAGAAAGGGTAGCCGATGTCTTTAGAAGACACTTATCCATGTCATCGCAAACTGTAAAGATGGCCTAGTCTGGCTTTGGTATCCCAATCTTCCCTCCTCTACACCCCCTGTTGGGATGACAGGGGTGCAGGAGCACACTGGGCTCATGGGGCTATCTCTGCACAGTTCGTTTCCTTCCTTTGGCATCACATGCTTTAGCACCGATGACTTCCGTACCGGTTAGGATGCTAAAGTTGGCAAAGCAGCCTTTGCTAGAAGTGAGACTCAGGCTCAGTTCTGTTTGGGTCCTTACGAATACACAAGACAGGGAACAATTTAGTATCCTTTATAACTAAAACATCTTTGTCATAATCACTTTTAGTAAAATAAGACTTTTCCACTTTTTTTGAGGTAGATACTCTCTGATGTACAACTCACTATATAACCCAGGGTGGTCTTGATCTTGTGGCAATTCTCCTGCCTCAGCCTCCAAGTCTTGTGCTTTATAGCTATGAGTCACTACAACCAGCTAAAATAACAAGGATTTAAAAAATCTATCTATCTATCTATCTATCTATCTATCTATCTATCTATCTATC
>CAJQZJ010032716.1:2195322-2219648 GCA_907164525.1 Lophiomys imhausi
ATCTATCTATCTATCTATCTATCTATCTATCTATCTATCTATCTATCATCTATCTATCTATCTATCATCTATCTATCTATCTATCTATCTATCTATCTATCTATCTATCTATCTATCTATCTATCATCTCTCTATCTATCCATCCATCCATCCATGAAGAAGACTGAGTTGTGGTATCTTTCCCAGAAGGGATATTAGTAAGAATTATGCTAGTGAACTTCTCTATTGATTTAAGGTGGTCTTTCTTCCTTTCCTCCTTTCTTCCCTCTCTCCCTTTCCTTTTCCCTCTCTCTTTCTCCCTTTCTCCTTTCCCTTTCAGGTCTTCTGTACCCCAGGCTGGCTTCAAACTTGCTGTGTAGGGCCAGAACGAGCTTGAATTCCTGATCTGACTGCCTCTAACTCTCAAGTGCTAAAAGTATAGACATGTACCACTTATAGCTGGCTAGCACTTCCATGAGAACCCTGCCCTGTCATCATCTGAACCTCTTTACCATTTGGTCTGGTTTGCTACTTAATTCAGCTGTCTGTGCCAAAACCGTGGGAGTTTTCAGGGCATTTGCTTAAAAGCTATTAAAAGCTCTCTCAAAATTCTAATTGGGCATGTGCATGTGCCACTGCACACATGGGGAAGACAAAGCACAGCCTTCAGTATTGAGCTCTGCCTTCTACTCTGTTTGAGACATGTTCTTGTTGTTTGCTGCTGCCATAGACAAGGCTAGCTGGCCTGTGAGCATCCAGGGATTCTATTTCCATTCTCCATCTTGGAGCAGGTGAGCAGGGATTACAGCCATGTTCTATCACATCCATTTCCACGTAAGTTCTTGGGCTGCAAACTCTGGTCTTCGTGTTTACATGGCAAGCATCATACACAACAAGTCATTTCCCAGCTTTCTATTTTCTTTCTTTCCTTCTTTTTTCTTTTGAGACAGGATTTCTCTGTGTATCCATGGCTGTCCTGGACTCACTTTGTAGACCAGACTAGCCTTGAACTCACAGAGAGCCGCCTGCCTCTGCCTCCCAAGTGGTAGGATTAACCTTGTGTGCCACCATGCCCAGCTATTACAGACAGCTGTGAACTTCCTTCCATGTGGGTGCTGGGATTTGAACCTGGGTCTTTGGAAGAGCAGCCAGTGCTCTTAACCACTGAGCCATCGCTCCAGACCCTCTATTTTCTTATCTAGGGAAATTTTCTAAAGGGTTAACTAACTATAACAAATTGCTTTTGTTATTCTCCATAATTAATAGCTCTCCAGACCTTATTTTTTTGTTATTGCTTGTGTGTGTGTGTGTGTGTGTGTGTGTGTGTGTGTGTGTGCCCACAGTGAGTGTGCGTAGACAAGAGGACAAGTTGGAGACATTGGTTCTCTCCATCTACCATCAAGGTCGTGGGGATTGACACCTTTACCTGCTGCGCCATCTCGTCAGCCCTGCCCATTAGATCTTTAGAGCTCAGGTCTGGGGATGAATTTCTTGGAAATCGTTGCTTTGAGGGGCTTCTAGAAACGATAAGAAGAAATCTGAGTGTACTTGGGTTCTTAGGCTATTTCTGCCACATTTGATTTTCACGGGAACCAGCTCCATCTGCAGCATCCCCCTTGAAGAGTAACTGAGACCAGTAGTGTGAGTGGATACCATGAAAGACAGTTTCTGGAACATTCTCTCACCTCAGGAGAAGGAAGCCGAAGCTGAGAGGCCATGGTGTAACCGAACTTTTAAATTATTATTTAACACTTATTTATTTATTACTAAATTCAGTTATAACAAACACCAACAATTTCTTAACTATTAATCCTATAAATTCCTACAACCCCTTTAACCTATCCACTAAACCTATTGATAATTATAACAACCACTTTCATAGCCTTTTAGAATGATACAGTCTCTGGGACAGGTCCTCAGTCGTCAGGAACACAGTCTTTGTTGTAGATTCTTTAATGCACTTAGCAGTCCTTTTTTTGGATCTCTCAGATGCAGGTTCGTCAGGGTAAGTTGGTTATTGCAGTCTCACCTTAAATAAGGCTTCATGCTTTCTTCTCTGTGGGAGACCCCAGCCATCTGCAGGCTAACTTACTTTTGAATCAGGAACTCAGCTGCCCTGCCTCAATCCTTAAAGCCAGGCACAGTTTCCCCTAGGCCACTGATCGGACAGATCAAACCCCTCCAGGCAAAACCTGAGCCACAGGGTCCAGTCCTTGGCCTTTTGGTGTCTTGCTCAGGCTTTCTTTGCTCACTGGCTTCTTTCTGCTTCAGGGAGAGAGCTGGCCATCAATGGCCAGCCCTTTTTTCAGCAGGACTCTTGGAGCTCTCTAACATCAGGGGCCTCTTCTTCTTCTGGGCTCCATGCACTGTCCTTAAATAGGAGGAACTCTGTTTCAGCTTAATTTGGGCTCCGCCCACTTAGCAGCTGAAAACAATGTCAGGCCAGATACTATGTTTCTTCAGTTCTATTGAGTCTTTCCTGTTTTCCTGACTTCAAACTTGTTTTTCAGTCTATTGAGTCTTTCCTGTTTTTACTGACTTCATGCTGATAATGCTCTTCAGGCCCCGAATTAAGAGACAGTATCAGAAACTCCTATATATTTTCTAAATCTAATTTATCTAACCCCTACACCATGGCATTCATTTTCTTGCAGTCCCCTTTGAGGAATTCCATGATCAAGTCACTTCAAAGTCCCTATTTTATCTGAAGATCAGCACAAAAGGTCTTGGATCAGAAGCCAGCTCCTCTATCCTCAGCAATAATTTCTAGACCCCAGGCCTCCTTCTGGATCACCGTGTCAGTGCATAGCCACAGGGCTAGGATTGGCTGCAGCTGGTAACAACCTGAGGTTTAGCCAAAATGCTATCCACAGCGTACAGTTTTTCTAATCTTGAGGGCTGTAGCTCCTGTTTTCAATTCCTGGGAAGTAACCCCAGTCATTGAGTAGTATAGTGTTTCTGAGACTTCAGCAGTGAGTGTGCCCACAGCAGTGATTTTGCTGTCTGTACAGTACTCTACTATTTAAGTAAATTTCATCTCATCACTTTCTCATTAGATACATTAGTTTGTTTATTTATTTACTTATTTGAATTCTGAAATTAGGTCTAGCTATGTAGCCCAGGCTGGCCTAGAACTCACCTTATAGTCCAGGCTAGCCTTGAATTTGTGGTGACCCAATTATCTCAGCCTCCTAAATGCTAGGATTACAGGCAATGTGATATCCTCCTCTGGCCCCTTGGACACTTCACTCATGTGCACACACGCCCTCAGCTTTAGTGAGGAGCACCTTGTTGGGGTGGGGTTGATACTCGCACAGACAGTTGTGCAAGTTAGCCCTTTGTGAAAGCTCCTGATCAATGTAGGTGACATCTTTCCTCCTGCACACCTGGGCCACTGCCAATCTTCTGACCTTTGTAGTATCCACACATAACCTGAACTCCGCCGTCCTGTGGAAGGCTCACGGGTTGAACATTATGCTTCTGTCTCAGTGCTTTGGAGAGAGGGGGAGGACATACTCTTCCTCTGAATGTCAGAAAATGCATTGAAATACCTTACACTGTTCTTGCTTTGGTTAGAAGTCACAAAGGGATCGAATGTTTTGGCAGCTGCTAAAAGGAAAAGTTCTGCTTTCTTTTAAAATTAAAAGTACCTATGTGACAATAAAAAGCACCAACCAAAGAAGCCAGGTGTAGCAGCACATGCCCTTGATCCCTGAACTAAACAGGGAGAGGCAGTGGCAGGAGGATCTATGTGAGTCTGAGGCCAGCCTGGTCTACAGAGTGAGTCCACGACAGCTGGGGCTACACTGAGAAACCCTAACTAAAAGGGGGGAAAAAGAGTATTAACTAAAACTAAAGGCATTCATTAAAAAATTACACTTTGTCAAAATTAAATATTCCTGCATTTCAAAGGACATAATTATGGAAAACAAATACATGGTATCAAGTAGGAGAAAAAATTTGTAAAGCACACACACATAAAAAAGGAACTGCTTGTGATGTAAATAAAAAATTCTTTAAAAAATTATTGGTTATGTGTACTTGACTGCGGGTACTTGTAGAGGTCAAGAGAGGTTGTTGGACTTGGATGTTTGAAATTGAACCTGGGTTCTCTGGAAGAGCAGCGTTGCTTACTTGCATTAGACAGCAGGTGGCGCGCCCTCCCGCCTCAACCCTGGGCTGGTCGCGTTCCAAGAACTCTCCGGCGAGCGAGGGGGGCGTGACGCAGTGCGGGCCATTCCCTCGTCCGAGGCACAGCTTCCCAGTGTTACGTGCATCGAGCAAAGGATGCCAGAACGCAGGCGGCGACGAACAGCCCCGGGGGCCCTATTCCCTTCCAGCGTTGAGCTGTAGATGCGGCCTGGCAGGCCTGCTGAGCGTAGTGGAGAGACGCGCGCCGCTGGGTGCACAGGGCGCTTGGATGCAAGCAGAGCTCCTGGCACTGAAACCCGACTGCAAATACTTTCACGTGTAAAGGAGGAAGCCTCCCCGAATCATTTAAAAGGCACGAAAACTGGAGAAGTAGCTCAGTGGTAGACTATTGACTAACTTGTGTGAATGAGGATCTCGGTTCAATACCCCGTACTGCAAAATTCAAATGAAATAAAACAAAATGAAAAGCATCAAAATCAACTACGGTTTAGTTTTTGGAAAGCCTCATTGTCTTACAAAACAGTCTTTCGCTCTCACACCTCATTGTGGCCAAAGTGTACATGTAAACCAACTGGGAAGCCGAACTGGTCAGGTGTAAAGCTTATTTTCTCAAATGCTATCCCTGGCTCTTCAAAGCTGGAGGGTAAAAGCAGCGAAGTTTAACCTGAGGAGAGAGTGGGTGCGAGAAGACAGTAGGCATTGCAAAGTAAGGTCACACAGTTAGTTGACATGTATACCCCTTCTTCCAAGGCGGAAGGTGTCTACAGTGCAGGCAAAATAGTGTTTTCTAAGGTATTCAGGGTTTCTAAAAACCAAATAGCAGTTGTTTTCATGGGGGTGCAACCTCACCCTATTCCTGAAGCGACGATGCTTTAGAACAGAGGTTCTCAACCTGTGGGTCGCGACCACTTATGCTTCATATCAGATATCCTCCATCTCAGATATTTACATCACGCTTAATAACAGTGGCAAACTTACAGTTATGAAGTAGCAATGAAAATAATTTTATGGTCCGGGGGGGGGGCACCACAACATGAAAAACTGTATTAAAGGGTCCCACGCAGCATTAGGAAGGTTGAGAAACACTGCTCTACAGCAACGCTTCTAGGCATCCATGGTGGCACATGCCTGTGATTTCAGCCCTGGGAGGCAGAGGCAGAAGGATCACTTGGAGTTCAAGGCCAGCTTGGGTGAGTTCCAGGTTCACTTGTGCTAAAGTGTGATGCCCTGTTTCTGGCATAAAAATAAATAAATAAAAAGAGTCTGCCTCATGATCAACTGTGTCTTAAGAATATAGATATACATACAGATCAGGTGCCTGGGTCTTCCATTTGCTAACCCAATTGGAAAGAATGGAAGGTGAGATATGTCTGTATTTTCAAGTAAACTTTCTGAATAATCCTTCTATTCTCCCCATGTTTTGCTTGCTTTACTGTTTTGTTTGAGACAGGGTCTTGCTATGCAACTGAACTGGCCTAGAACTCACTGTGTAACCCATGCTGGCTTTGGAACTCTGATTCTCCTATCTCCATCTCCCAAGTGTTGTCATTGCAGGTCTGTACCACTACTCCTGGGTAACTCTAAGTCTGATAACTACAGCCTTTTGGTACTTTAGATCAAAGAGCCAGGTTCTGAACACACAAATCCTTCCATAGTCGATTTAAATGAAGGTCAGATGTGATCCTATAACCCCATCCCTGGAGAGGCTGAAGCAAGAGGACTTTGGTGAGTTGGAGCTATGTAATAAGTACCAGACCTTCTTGCAAGATGGTTTACCTGGTAAAGATGCTAATCACCAAGCTTGGCAATTTAAATTCGATATCTGGGATCTCCATGGTGGAAGAAGAGAACTGACTCCTACAGATTGTTCTCTGGCCTCCACACACTCATGGTGGCATGTGGGCTGCCCCCACTGCATAAAATAAATAAATAGATGAATGTGCAAAAATCACAAATGCATAAGAAAAACAAAACAGGGCCAGGAGTGTGGTTAAGTTGATAGAGAGCTTGCTGGCATGCCTGAAGCCCTGGGCTCTATCCCAGCCCTGCATCAACCAGACCTGGTGGCTCACACCTGTAATCTTGGGAAGATGAGGGGCAGGAAAATCAGGAGTCCAAGGTTGTCCTCCCTTACATAGTGAGTACTAGGCCAGCCTGGGTTACATGAGGACCTGTCTCAACCCTTCCCACCCCCCATTTTGTTACTGTTGATAGTGATGAGTTATTGCTAATACTGTTGAATATTAGCTGCATGTTTCTTATATGTCTCATATTCCTCTATTTCCTGTATTGGCTGGTTGATCCCTCATGTCAGTGGTGTTGAGAGGGTGATACAGTTACTCCAGTTTTGTCTGTGCTGTGAAGCACTCAGGGCTCAGGGGCACCAGATCTCAACAAATCCAAAACCATGTACCCAGCTACAGGAGAGGCCACGAGACCTGGGAAGGGCGTCCTACAATAAAGGTTTAAATTTGTGACTTTTAAAAGTTTTAAAAGACAGGTGCACTTATGGCATGTAGAAGCTGTGAGTCACCTTTTTCATCACTGTGACCAAATGCTTGCTAGAAACAACTTAATGGAGGGGGATTTCTTTTGGCTTGTGGTTTCAGAGGGGTCCATTCATGGATGCATGGCCTTATGTACTCAGAACACCATGGTGATGTAAGTGTGTAGTGAGGCTGTTATTCACTCCCTGATAGAGAGGAGGTAGAACAAAAGGAGAAATAGGAAGAGTCTGGGTCAAGATGCACCCCTCCCCATGCCCCCTATGATCTAGGTCCTACCTCCTAATTTCACTACATCCCAATAATGCTTTATATCAAGGGATTAAACTACCCACTATGTCAGAACCCTTATGGTCTAATTGTCTCCTGGGATGCCCTCACACACACAGCCAGAGGTGTGTGTGGCTAAATTTCTGTTTCTTAGTCCATACAACCACTAAACTGTATAAAGGTGCAAATTCTTCCAAACCTAAGCCCCCCTCCTGCCAGCAGCTCCTCTCTCAGAACCCAGATCCCTGTGCTGTTGCCATCCTGGGTGGAAGATGGTGCCTGATGCTGAGGCTTAACCCACTGAGAATGGTAGTGGACCACCTGTCCCTGACACATTTGATGTGGCAATTGCTGACCCAGTATGTTCCAGTCAGACTGACTTCCCTGAGCCTGGATCTTGGTCTTTTTTTTGTGTTGTATTTTCAAATCTGACACGGGCAAGGTCCATCATTCTGATGGCCCACCCCTGTGGACTTAGATTCTACTGTATGTTGATGGAATTAGATTTGTTGAGAAATCAATAAGCCGATTTCCATGTATTCATCAGGAGATTTAAGGCACCAATCATACATGAAACTAGGCTTCTTATTTCTCATTGGCTATCATGCTACTATTGAAAATGTAAACTTTAAAAAGATTTATTTATTTTGTGCATATGAATGTTTTGCTTGAATGTATGAATATGCATCAGGTATGTATGTGCATCAAAAATATGCCTGGTGCTTTTGGAAGTCAGAAGAGAGTGTCCTAGCCTATGGGCTGGAGTTTGGGATGTTGGGATCGGAACCAGGTCCTCTGACAGAACAACAAGTGCTGTTAACCATTGAGCCACCTCGCTAGTCCCATCAGATTATTTTGAAAATGAACTTTACTTCTTATTTATTGCTATCCGTATGTGCACATACGCCTGTGTGTGTGTACCACGGTGCATGTGTAAAGGTCAGAAAACAACTTTTGGAAGTTGATTCTTTTCTTCCACTGTGGGTTCTGGAGACTGAATTCGTGCCCTCAGGCTTGTATGGAAAGCACATGTACCTGCTGGCCCATCTTTGGAGACAAGATGGCACACAGTTCAGGCTGGTTTTGAATGCCTGATCTTTCTGCCCATATATCCCATGTGTTAAGATCAAAGACCTGTATCCCCATGTCCAGATGCTCAAGGCAACGTGGATATGTGGTAAAACCCTGTTCCTCAAACCAAAGCAAATAAGATAGTGCTGATCTGTGCAAACTCTTTCATGTTTTCTCTTACTTATTCCTAATCCTAACCTTGGCAGGTGGGTGCTAAACAGATCTTCAACTCACATGGGAGACTTTCAGGCTCAGGGCATAGGTGCTTGATCTGTACAGGAAAACTGACTTGAACCCGAGTGCCTGCTCACAGCTGTCCTGTTCTTCAGCTTCCCACCCATAGGATTCGTTGTCTGAGGCACCCAGGCTTTCTTCTCCCAGTCATGCTCTTGGTACTACCTGCAATTTGTGTGTGTGTGTGTGTGTGTGTGTGTGTGTGTGCGCTTTGAGACAGGGTCAGAACCCAAAGCTTTCCATTTTGGCTGAACTGATGGACCAGTAACCCCAGGATCTACCTGTCTCCATCTCGGCCCAGTGCTGGGGTTATAGATGCAGATCATGGTTCCCAGCTTCAAATTTTTTTAATTGAAAGCATTTTGAGGATTTTGTATGTATTTATGTAATTTCCACCCATCTCCTCACTTTAGTAATATTTCTTTGGCTTTCAGGAAACAATATTCTTTTTGATTTGTTTGTCTTATGACTGGCTTGCACTCGGTAGTGCAGGCTGGCCTGAAACTGTGCAGGCTAGTTTGGCCTCAAGCTAGCCTCAGCCTCCTGAGATTGCAGAAATAATTGGCCCACAGCATTCTTTAACTCTGTGATGGACATGTGTCTTTCTTTTTAAAGATGAACCCTGGCAAGACATGGTGGCACACACCTATATACCCAACAGTTGGGAGGTTGAGTCAGGAGGATGCTCCTGGACATAAAACAGGATCCATCTCAGGAAAGAAACAAACCAAAAGAACCCCTGCAAAGAAGTGAGCTCTCAGGTCTAAGACTCTGAAATCTATGAACATTTTGAAGCTTTTTCTTTTGGTCTATATATTTAGATTTTCCAAATTTCATATATCCATATATACAACCGAATAATAAATACCTCTTCCCATAGCTGCCCTTTCCTGAATGTTCATCAAGTGTCTGGCACCATGCTCTCCTACCCTCCCCATCTCCTTTGAACTTCTCAGTGTTAAAAGTACACACTATTATTTATTGTCCATTTTTCATAGTAAAGGAAATTGAGGTTAGACTTGTGACATAAGTTGCTGAATGTGACAAGCTACTGAATGGCAGAAGTGGGATTTGATCCTGGGTCTGGAGGGAGATCCATCAACCCCGCATGCCAAGCCTCTTGCTTCTTTACTTGGATTGGCAGATTTACTCTGGTGCCTGTCTGAGTGGTGACAAATGAACCAACAGCCTCTGGATGGTTGGAGAGTGTAGTGTGGCATTGCTTTGTGTTAGACTGGTATTCAGAGCAGAGGGACCTGCCTGTCCCCAGGGCTTCTGGTAAACCCTGCCCTCTCTGAGCCTGGACACAGTGAAGGATATGGAGAGATCAGCATTATGTTGGCTTGGCTTGAGGCTGTTCTGGAGCCCAGTTCTCTCTAGGGGGTGGGGTGCTAGCTACTACTTGGCCAATGTTCACTCTGAGGCAGGCAGCTGCCACCACTCTGTAGCCCCACCTCTGGCTGGGTGACCTCCAGATACCAGAAACCGATGAACAACAAACTGTAACCAAGCACCACAGGAAATGCCTTTGGTGCCTGTGGTCTCAGATTTCCAAGTTCAGAATTATAACTTGAATCTGCCCAGACATTTGTATGTCAGTGTCTACACTGGGTAACAACCTCAGTGAAACTTGGTACTTCCTGGTGGGCTGAAGGATCATGTCTGTTTGTGAGGTGGGAAAGGAGGTCAGAGGCAGAAAGACGAAGTTTCTGAGGCCATGCAGGGCTAGGGCTTGACCCCAGACCTGGCTGCTGCTCCAAATTGCTTTCACTCTACCAGAACTGTGAGGCCTCAGGGTGACTGGGATAAGCCCGGGGAAAGAACTGAAGGAAGAAGTTGAGGAAGCCAGGCTCTGTCCTCTCACTCTCTTGTATCAGGATCCTGTATGACAATAATATGAAAGAAGGTTTGCATTGCTAATAAAGTGTTTTTGGAGGACCCAAGTTATTTCTTCCTCCCTGAGAATAAGGTCTAAGCCTCCCCACTGTCCCTCACTAGGTCCCCTAGTCTATGTAGGAACAACAAGAGGTCTTTGGGAGGATGTCCTCAGTTGCAGCATAGTAACACATAGTCCTGGAGACTCAAGCAAAAGAAGTGTAACTTTGATGACACTTTGCCAAGTTCTTTAAAAAAATTATTGCTATTATATTTGTGTGTGTGTGTGTGTGTGTGTGTGTGTGTGTGTGCATGAGCTACATGGCATAGGGCATGAGAGGAGGTCAGAGGGTAACTTGTTAGAGTCAGCCCTCTGCTTTACCTTGTGGGTCCCAGAGACCCAACTCAGGTTGTCAGGCTTGGCCGTGAACACCTGTAACCTGCTCAGCCACCTTGGTGGCCCTTGCCAAATTCTTAACCTCAGTCACACATCTATTAAAAACAAGAACTTGGCTGAGATACTTATGGTTCAGCTTATGACACCTGTACACCTAGGATGTCCTAATTAATTCATGAGATCCTAGATAAGGGATCCTAAATTGTCTGCAAATGATGTTTTTTTTATTTATTTATTTGTGTGTGTGTGTGTGTGTGTGTGTGTGTGTGTGTGTATGTGTACCTTTTGGAATGGCCTTGTCTGTAGTTTCTGTGGTATTGTCTCCTGCAAGCTGTCCTCTACCTTCCACATCTGCTGTGGCACTTGCTCACCCTGTTATAAATACATAAAACAATAAATATAACTGTAATAACAAATATGATAATAATGACAATGCCATAATAATGGCAGTTTAACTCCCCTTGTCTGCCCCCAAAGAAACGACAGTCTGAAGGAAGAGGAAATGCCAGGCCCTCTGGGTCACTTTCTTCACAAATCACTCAAAGTCGTACAGGAGAAATGATCTTTAATATCTGACTTGGTTTCCGACCCCATCAAAGTGCCAGCCAGCATTGACCAGAACAAGGAGGGGCTTGAGAGGTACAAAGTAAAGAGAGGAACAACAAACCTGAACGTCACGAGGGGGCATACTCTCTCTGCCCCAGCACACGCGTGCGGGCAGGCCTCACACACGCACCCATGCAGCCCACACGAACACCGAACAGACACAACGCACGTGTACCCACAGATAAATACGTATAGAGGGACTTATTTTATGTATACACAGAGAGAGAAGAGAGAGAGAGACTTAAGTCCCAGCCGGCGTCGGGGGAGCCTCCAGGCTCTCAGCATGCTCAGCCCAGCTCTCCGCTGTACCTGGCACCCATGCCCCTGCCAGAAAAGCAGCTGCCCCTCTCCCCGCCCCCTCCCTCCTTGTCCCCTTGCGACCCTGTGTCTTCCCAGGGCTGACCCGTCCCCCCCCCCCCACGCGCCCTCCCGCTTCCCACGATGGTGTTCTCCCACCCCTGGGATGTGTGTATGTGTGTGTGTGTGTGGGCCAAGATGGGAAAGGACCCTAAAAGTGCCCAGGCGCCAGGGGCATGTTGCTCTTAAAGCCGGGCTGCCCATTGGCCAGGTCGGTCGTGGTGTCGCAGCCTTCGTTGTTGGCGTCGCCGTCGGTGCCGGGGCTCTCTGGCTCGCCCAGGAGCTTGAAGGTGAAGAGTGGCCCGGAGTCGAGGCGGCCACGGCGTCCCGGAGGCTCTGGCAGGCTGAGCAGTGCCCCGGGTTTCCATTCGGGAAAGGCGCATAGCTCCATCGGCGGCTGAGCTCCTCGACCCAGGTAGCCCGGGCTGGGAGACGCCGAGGGCAGGGTCCGCTGGCTGCCGCTCATGCAGCTGCCGCTGTCATCCAGAGAGTCCTTCCGCGACTGCGATCTTTCCAGCGAGCCGCCGCGCGTCCACGGCCGGTAGGTGTAAGCGCAGCCGCCTAGACGGCGGCGGCGGCGGCGGCGGCGGCCCCCGCGGCCCCCGCGACACTGGCACCCGAGGATACGCACGAAGGCGCGCTTGAACTCCTTGCTGGAGCACGGGTAGATGATGGGGTTGAGGCAGCTGTTGAAGTAGCCCAGCCAGAACACCACCTTGAACACGGCATCCGGGGGCTTTAGGGTGGAGAATAGGGAGCCTGCAGGGGTGCAGACAGAAAGACAGACAGCAGTTGGTCAGTACACTCCGCTACTCAGCAGCCCTCCTAAGTTGTGCCCAGGGGCGGCCTTCCCACCCTCAGGCTTCCCCCACCCCGCCCCCCGATGGGGGTAATCCTTTCCCATTTTGAAACGGATGCATTACTTTGTGGCTGGGACAGATACTCATTGGTTAAGAGGGCTTGCTGCTTTATCACACAGACCATAGTTCAGATCCCAGCACTCCCGTGGAGAAATTCTCAATTGCCTCAAACTCCAGCTCCAATGGATCTGATGTCATGTTCTGGCCTCTGGGAGCACTACACACACATATATGAATATGCACTCACACAGATACGCATATAAACACACATAAAAAAAACAAAAACAAAAACAGATGAGCCAGGTGCATTCACTTTTAATCCCAGCATTTGGGAGACAGAGACATGTGAATCTCGGTGAGTTCAAGGCCAGCCTGGTTCCATAGTGAGATTCAGGATTAAAACAAACAAACATATAATAAATAAAGGAAAGAAAGAAAGAATGAATTCTAAGTCAGTAATTTCCCCTCTGTCTATGAAATCTCTCCTGATTTAGGTACACAGCTTCTATAATCTTGACTGTTAGGTTTCATAGATCAGCGCTTTCTCCTTCTACCCACGAGATCCTAACCTGTAAAGGCAAACCTCTCTCGGTCTAGGCTGTCTTCTGTGTGAGGTACTTTACCTATCCTTCACAAAACCCTGGGAAAAAGGGATAGATTTGTTCCCATGACAAATAGGAGCCATACTAAAGACCAAAAAAAAAAAAAAAAAGAAAAAAAAAAGAAAAGAAAAGTGTAACATAGACCTTTAACAATAAAAGGAGACAACTTAAAAGAATTTAAGAAAATCTTGGAATGAAGAAAAATGACTTAGTGCTTCAAAAGGACAATCCACAAGGTAAGAAGGGAAGTTATTTATATTCTCCCAAATAGCTAAAAGGTTATTTAGAACATAAGAAACTCTCTAACAAGAAAAAAGAGCTGAGCATGTATCTGTGGTAGAGTCCTTGAGTTCAACCCACTAACTCAAGCATCACGAGTTCGAATCTTGGAACCAACATGGTGAAAAGAGACAACCGACTCCTGCAGTTTGACCTCTGACCTCCACATCTGTATCAGCTTGAATAAGTTTCTTAAAAATATTGTTAAATTAAAAAAAAATCTATATGGAGGCTCAGGCCTATAATCCCTGTACTCAGGATGCTGAGGCAGGAGGATTGTTAGAAATTTGAGGT
Organism: Lophiomys imhausi; assembly: GCA_907164525.1. Classification (NCBI taxonomy): domain Eukaryota; kingdom Metazoa; phylum Chordata; class Mammalia; order Rodentia; family Muridae; genus Lophiomys; species Lophiomys imhausi. The sequence continues at coordinate 2,208,803 of CAJQZJ010032716.1, forward strand.
TGCCCTGAAATACATATTTCTAGGCCAGCCTGGATTTCAGCATCAGGCTAGTCTGCAGTACAAATTGAGATTCTGTCTAAAAACAAACAAACAAAGAAACATCAACAACAAAAAAATCTCCCAACCAAGCAACTAACCAGTCAAAGAAACAAAACGTCTCCCCAACTCAAAACCAAAGCAAAATAAGAAACCAAGAAGAACACAAAGTTCTCAGTAGCAGTATACTCAAAGAGGAGAAAAAAAATGGGTAAAGAAAATAGGCAATTCACAAGAATGTAGACAAGATGCTCAAAATATCAGTCAGTTAAATAGATTAAAATAGGAGCCACAAAGAGATAAAACATGTCTTTTAAGAGGACAGAAAACATTAGAAAGCTGTAAAGTGAGGCTGTGGGGAAGTGAGAAGCCCTTGACTTTGGCTGCTAAGGTCCTGGGCTGTGTAGGCGTTTTTTGGAGAAGATATACTGGCATTATGTAGTTCAACTCCATGTGCACACATTTGAGCTGGGCTATTTTGTTCCAGGCCATAGCACTCCAAGAATTTCATATAGGACCTTAAGGTGGCATATCAGAGGATGCTTTCCATAGTGTCGTTTGTGGTGACAGAGAATAGGAGAAAACCTGGGGGAAGGTAGAAGGGAGGCGTCTGTAAGCCTGGCTGATGAGTAGCACTTATGACTCAGGACAACATACCTTATGGCAATACAGAGAGAGTCTAAATACACCATTCTTCATGGGAAAAAGTGCAAAGCAGAGTGAGATTTATGAATGATTTCATTTAAGCAATTCACCAAACAACCATATGTGTTTTGCAGAGTCATTAAAAAAAAAAAAACCAAACAAAAAACTCATCGCAAAACCATGCGAAACACTTAATGTTTGCCCAGGGGTGGAGGCAGATGGACATGGAATAGAAAATGGGAATAAAAGGAAATAAATCAGTAAAATAAGAGAGAACTTGGCAAAGACTGGTGATGATGAGAAGCTGTGATCCACGCACATGATTAACTTACCCTCCGAATTTGAGACCCTAAATCATGTCATGGCAACATAAAATTAAAATAAATTTCTAATTTAAGTATGAGGCCACTGAGACCTGGAGCAGGTAAGTGGTTTGCCCCCTGGCACACAGATTGTCCTTTATCAGGCACGGAAACTAAATTCTATCTGAATACAAAATTATTTTAAAATAAAAGGTGCTATCATTAATACTCTTTTTAGAAAAATGAGACGATATTTAAAAAAAACAAAGATATGCACTTTAAAAACAAACAAAACTGTATAATGAAGAAAAATCACATTTAGACAAAATTATCTTTGAGACAGGATCTTGATATGAAGCCAGGCTGGGTTCAAGCTTTCAATTCTCTTTGCGATCCATTTTCAGGATTTTCTATAGCATTGATTATTATTATTATTATTTTTATATATTTAAAGCAACAGGACTACAGCTTACAGAACATTTTGTACTCTCAAAGTGTGCTCTAACCCCACCACCCAGCAGCCTGTGGCATATAGACTTTCATGCCATCTTAAGTGCCTGTCACACTATGAGCCTGACCTGTGGATAATCTTTTAAACTTAACTTGTTGAATAGATAGAGGACTTCTAAGTGTTATGGATGCTTCTAGAATCCCTGTCGTTGGGCTCGTGAGATGGCTCAGTGGGTAAGGCTGTTTGCTGCCAAGTCTCACAACCTGAATTTATTTCTTCTTCAAGGTTCACAGGAGAGAACCAACTCCTGAAAGCTGCTCTCTGGCTTCCATTGGATGCCATGCACCACTTCCCAAACAAACAAATAAATAAAGTACATTTAAAAAAGTCCTCATCTTCGATCTTGGGGTGTACTTGTGTTGTTCTCTGGAGGCACTTCACCTTCTTGGTCATTTGAAGTTCACCTTATTGTTTTGGGGAGTTCCAACTATTCTCAGGTCAGCAAACCAGTGGTGGTGGGTGTTGTGGGATTGGCTGGGCTCCTGGAGCAGGGCGAAGCCAGTCAGGAGTTATTATCTGGAAAGAGTACTATGCATACCCATGTGTCCATGCTGACTGACCTCTTCTTTAAACTCGGAGTGGGGAGGAGAACTTGGTAGTGGGCTACGTTTTAGATTTGTGGTGCAAATACAGATAAAGTACTGCGTTATGTTTTAATTCTGACAAATATTGCAACAAAGGCTCTGGGTCCCATCACTTAATCCAAAGATACTGCTTTGCATTAAGACACCGTACACAAGGCTCCTAAGTGAGCACACAGTGCCCTGTGACGGGGATGAGCATTTTGTCTCAGGCTATGGGCTTCTTTCCGTGACTGAATCTGAGCGGTCTAGAAAACAGGTCTTGACAAAGTAGGAAAAGGAATGAGAGTGACGAATCTTGGAAGCCTATGCACTACCATGGGAGGTATATCCTGATGAGGACAAAGACAGGTAGCATACCTCATTGCATGGGGACATATGGAGACCTGTATGGTGGCTACGGGCACAATGTGACCAAAGGTGGGATGGATCTACAGCAAGACAACCCATTTGCTGAGGATAAACATCTAACTTTGCCTGGTGTGAAGTCGGTTGAAGATGGCAGTGAATTGAGCAATGAATAGACCGTGCTTTTTAAGGACTACATAAATCACAATAGTGTTAATGGTTAGTGTTCATCAAAGTCATCATCTGTGTGTGTTGTGTTCAAGGCCCTTTGCTAAAACTTTCTTACAAAATGCCCTCCTATGGCCACGGCCTTGCAAAGTCTATGCAGAGGCCCAAGGATGGCCCCCCCCCCCCACCGCCTGCAAATCTGCAGCCTAATGTTTCTCATTTCTGTTAGCAGAAGCCATTCTTTGCTCTCAAGACAATTTGGGCAGTATGAAGGATGACAGGAATGCCAAATTCAAATGGTCTGGCCTGGTGTCAGGAATTGGCTGTTGGGCTTGAGAAGTGGTAAATAATCCTCTCAGTTTTCACATCTATAAAATGGGGACAGTGACTGGGTCACAGATTTTTTTTTTTTTTAAATATGTGAAGAAACTATCTATGTACACGGGATGCATTGGCACCCATCTGCAATTCTAGCACTTGGGAGGTGGAGGGAGGAGGGTTGGGAGCTCAAGGTCATTGTCAGCTACATAATCAGTTTCAGCCTGGGTCACAGGAAGCCTTGTCTCAAAAAACAAAAACAAAACAGAAATGAAGAAAAAAAATAAAGGGAGAAATAGATGAGAAAATAGAAGAAAAGAAAATATCCATGGAAAATCTTTGACATATGGTCTGACACCTTAGAACTAATAACAAATGGTGGGCCTTTTGAAATGCGTGTGTTCCTTTGTATCAGCAAGATAGAGGTTCCAGATTGCAAATTCCTTCTGGATAGGAAACATTATTTTCATTTCCCCTCCAGATTTATGTATTTTATTATAAAAATGATAATGCTGTGTTAAAAATTGACCTGTTATAAAAAGAATCTATAAAGGAATAAAAATTCTTTCTCCAGTCAAGTGCGGAGGACCAGAGTGAACAGCTAGCTGTGTTTCTTCTGGGATTTTTTTTTTTTTCTTAAATGGGGTCATACTACACTTATCTGTACCTTTCCCTAAATTGTTTTGGTGAGTCTGGGTCTATACGGCTATGCCACCCCCTCCAATGCCACATCATGTTCTGATCTGGATGCACAGTAATTGACTTAACCCATTCCTGAATGCCAGTCAAGCAGGTGATTGATTTCCAGTACTTAGCTGTTTCAAACGCAGCAGCGATAAAAAGCCTCAGGCACTCGCTCTCCCCACATTTGTTTCTGTAGGCTAAACTCCCCTGTGAGGAACCGCTGAGCCAGCCACACTTTAAGCACTGACCGCTAGCTGGATTGGCTTCCTAAGGGGCTGTATCAAGCTACCCTCCTGCTGGACTGTGCTATGATATCCTCCCTACAGTGCCACCATGGATTCCTTTAGCCCTTTTGATCCTTCTTGTCCCATTTGTGTACTGTTTCACTTTCTCTTCCTCCAGACTTCAGCGTGGTACCACCCTGCTCTTCAACAAGCGCTTCTGTTTCTGAGACAGGGTCTTCTCCATTTGACTTTGGCCGCTCTCCGACTTGCTAGGAAGCATAGAGACTGGTTTTAAATTCAAGATCCTTGGTCTCCACAGTGGAGACTTACAGGCATATGCCAGCATGCTTGAGTCCTGCAGTGATTTCTTCTATTGTTTGTTATTTTTTTAAGACAGAGTCTCACATAACCTAAGCTCATAATGTAACTGAGGGTGACCTTGAACTCCAGATCCTCAGTCAGCATCCTCAGAGATTTCTGATATGCAGTCCTTTTTTTTTGGGGGGGGTGTTGAATTATTTCTGGGGTAGGACCCTGAATATCTGCCTGTATCCTTGTGACAGGGCAAGTTTCATACTGTCCCTAGGGACCTCAGGTTCTCACCAGTAAAATGGCGTTAGCAGCAGTAACTCCACCCAATGTTGTTTAGGATTAAGCAAGATGCAACTTGTTAAGTCTGTAGGGGTGCTCTGCTAACCAGCTCTCTGCCCTGTAATCAACTCCGAAGTAATAGTCACTTCCCACATAGTAATTAATCCTGCACTGATGGGTCTTGGAATTTCACCAAAAACCAAAAAAAAAAAAAAAAAAACCAAAAAAAAACACTTGAGACCTATGTTTGATATCTTTACATATCATTCTGGGTTAGTCACTTTCCCATCTGGAGCCTCAGTTTCCGTCTTAGTAGTTTTAGCTGAGCACTTTGCATCCTTGAAGTTCAGCATCCTAAAGGCACATACTGCTCTTTGTTGGGGCGTGGGGGGGTGGGGGTGGGGTTGGGGATGGACTTCCTTTGACCCACCACACGGGGGCACTGTGAGTCCGGGACTGTGTGGCCCCTGTTACAGATTCCAAGAATATTTTGGCTCCTTCCCTCATGCTCTCTATCCCCAAGCCCCACTCCCCACTTCCGCCCCTACCCGAGGATTAAGGGTCTATTTACTGGGCCAGTCCATGCCCTGGTAGGATCCAGAAAGCCATAATTAACTGGAGAAGGTGTTAAGCCTCTTTGTCCCAAAAGAAGATGGCCATGTAGATCTTTTTTTTCCCCTGGGCACCCAAACATCATTTCCTGGGAAGAGGCTGCCGGGAGACAGAAATAAACATAACAGGAAAAGTAGGTTCCTGGAAGGCAGGTGCTCTGTCCCGCGGGTCAGGCCGCAGAGGGCTCTTTGACAATGTCACTAATTCGCTGTGAAAGTCCCTGGTCTCTGAGTCTGGCTCTGCTTCTCTAGCTACTGAGACAATTCCAGTGCTTCAGGCTCTGCGCCTTAGATTGCTGGGCCTTGGCAAATCTCCTCAGTATGCCTGCTAAGTAACGGAGAGTGACTCACTCAAGGTCACTCAGCTTGGTGAATAACAGATAGCCGCTAGGAGCGGTGTGTCGGTTTCTGTTGATTGGCTCCAACACATGTGTATGAAGCAACGGAGCTGGGGGTTTGAGGCCCGTTCGGAGGCCATACAGAGGCAGATCTGCATTCTCAGGAATGGCGAGCAGGAGAAGCCTTTGGAGAGTGTGCGGGCTCCGATGCCTGGAAGATGGGAGTTCTCTTCTGAAGGAGGAGTGACTTTATGTTTGAGGAGTGCTGGGCGTACTGAAAGCTCCCTATAAATTAGGCTCTTGTGGATGCTGTGAGCACGTTGACACACAGTTTCTGCTCTGCAGGACACCAGTGAGACTGGCCCCGGGAAAGGACAGTGGTCTCAGTCCACAGGCAAGGGCTCTCACTACAGCGCTTCTTCCGTTTAGGCTCAAGGCTAGTTCCATCCACATGATCTCCGAGCTCCTGGGGCTGCATGAAACCTCCTTTGTCGTTTCCTCAGAAAACAGCCTAGAACTGCCGCCATGGTTGTAAAGGGACCAGAAACTCTCCAAAGGGTGAGACTCCTGACCTCGAGACTAGGTTTACCAACGTCAGTCTGGGTCACCATTTACTTAATGGTTTTCTTTAAAATCTATTCACTTTTGGTAACTAAAATATAGGGTACAGGTGGAAGGGCAGTGGGATGGAGGAGGAGAAGGAGGAGGAGGAAGGGGAGGAGGACGAAGAGGGGGCAGGAAGATTAATTAAAACAAATTTCCATAATGAAACCTATTATTTTGTAGGATAATTAAAAATATATAGTCTAATAGATACATACAAAAGATATGTTTGCTTAAACATTTGCAAATGTTTAATCATTACTGTAGTGAAGCGTGCACATATAAACTGTGGACTTGGACTTGTGTTGCATGTGGTGTATCAGTGTGATGCACATGGAGGGTGCCCGAGGACATCTGCTGTCCTGCTAGGTCACTTTCTACCTTATTCCATCAAGACAGCATTTCTCACTGAACCTGGAACTAGGCTGGTGACCAACAAGTCCCAGCAATCCTCCTGTCTCTGCCCTGCCCTTCAAGGGGTGGGGGAACCATGGTTTGACTTTTTACATGGCTACTGGGGATTTGAACTCAGGTCTTCAGGCTTGCACGGCAAGCACTCTTATCCACTGAACCATCTCTCCAGCCCAGAACTGAACTCTCCAGAGAAGCTTTTATTGTTAGTTGAAAACCTGTGTCATTTGCTATAAATGGAAAGCCATGGTTAAGAAAAATAAGATAGGGCTGGGCATGGTGGCACATGCTTTTAATCCCAGCACTTGGGAGGCAGAGGCAGGCAGATCTCTGTGAGTTCAAGGCCAGCCTGGTTCACAGAGTGAATTCCAGGATAGCCAGGGCTACACAAAGAAACTTTGTCTCGAAAAACAAACAAAAAATCAAAAAAGAAAAATAAGATAGATATACAAGATTCTTAGTACCTTTTGGACTGCTACAGACTGGTAGGCCTCAGGGCTGCTCTCTCTTCCCCAGAAAAGAGAGGTTAGGGGCTGGAGAGATACCTCAGAGGTTAAGAGCACTGGTTGCTCTTCCAGAGGTCCTGAGTTCAATTCCCAGCAATCACATGGTGGCTCACAACCATTTATAATGAGATCTGGTGCCCTCTTCTGGCCTGCAGGCATACATGCAGGCAGAACACTGTGTACATAATAAATCTTAAAAATGAAAGGAAGGAAGGAAGGAAGGAAGGAAGGAAGGAAGGAAGGAAGGAAGGAAGAAAGAAAGAAAGAAAGAAAGAAAGAAAGAAAAGAGAGGTTAGAGGTACAAGTAGAGATGAGTTGATATTTTGGCCCTAAAGTGAGACATTCGTTTTTGAGGGACCTAAAGTATTGAAAGATGTGAATTGAGAATTCCGTTCTCCTTGGGGAGCTCAGTCTCTGGCACATAGTAGATGCTCCATAAATATTTGATCAGTGACTGAATATGTAATCCAGAGGTTCTTGTCCCATTTATAGCCATCATTTGAAGCCATCGGGTAAACCACTCAAACACACATCTGATTTGATTTGAGCAGCAGCAGAGGTATTCCTGGGAACACCGTGCTGGTGGCCCCATGGCTTGCACAGATTTACTTGGCAGCCTCGGGATCAGACTTATTAAGCAGATCTAATGAGTCAGCCCTTTTGAAAAAGCTGAGGGAGTGAGACCTCACCTCTTGCCTGAGGTATTTCTATTATTTTTCTCTGTCTTCTGTAAGGTGCTGGGAGGAGGAAGTAAGGCTTGGAAAAGAAGGGACAAAGTGGGGGAACAGATGTTATTGTAACCCCACCTACGTCAACTGGCTCTTAAGGGACTCTGAGTGATTAATTTAGGGGGATTGCGAAGCGTAAGGATCAAAGGCTAATACCGAACAGGAGCTGTACCGAGAGAAGCATTTGCCGCTTGGACATGGTCCAAGGAGGTCATCCTGAAGGGTCTATTCCACATCTCTGAAGAGTACACACCGAACAATGATGGTCTCAACTTGCGGAGAGCCAGCAACACTTGTCACAGCTGCAGTGCTTTGTGGAATCCTAGCTTTGATTTAATCAACTTCTTTCTTTGTACCTAGCACTGGGCTAAAAGGATGGCCACTTTTTGCCTGGGTGGTGGTTAGTTTTAATTGTCAGCTAGATGCAGACTGGAAGGGAGCCTCAATGAGGGACTGTCTAGAGCAGGTTTGGTCTATGAGCATATCAGTGCCAGACCATCTTGGTTGCATTAGTTGAGACAGGCCCACTGTGGGTGTCACCACTCCCTTGGTAGAGGCTCCTGAACTGTGTAAGAGTGGGGAAGGCAGCTGAGCACAAGGGTGCACACATCGTCCTTTCTCTGTCTTGACTGTGGATGCTTCCTGTTCCTTCTGCTTTGACTTCCCTGAAATGGTGGACTGTAGCCCAGAACGGTGAGATGAAATAAACCCCCTTTTCCCTTAAGTTACTTTTGTCGGCGTATTTAACCACAGCAACTGGAAAAGGAACTAGGATAGATTACCCAATTTACCATCCCTATTTCCACACAGCTGTGCTCTGTCTGGCTCCAGAGGGCACTAGTCACACTGCAATGCATATTCTCCAGACTGCATTTCTGGTCAGAGATCGTGATTATTCCATGCCGCCACACAGAAGCCCATATTCCACAAATAAGTTCCCAGCCGTCACAGAACAGGTGGGGAGTGGAAGTAGAGCAGTAGAGTCTTTGAATCTAGGCAGCCTCAAATAGAGGCCTGTAACCATCGGAAGATCACACAGAATATATGTGTTGACAGATGTAAAGACTGGAAGAATGGACAGTGAACATCTGTCAACACTGCCTATCCTCAGGTGGAGAAGTCATGGGTAGATTTTCCTCTTGATGCTTTTTGGTGTTTTTCAACTCTTCCTCTAACACAAACTAATTATGTAACCAGTTAAAACCCAGTGAATATCACTTAAGAGCGAAAGAATACAGAGAAGTCACAAGATGTTATGTTTAATAACGTCCTTGTTGGATGTTAGCCGCTTTTAAAAGTTATCCTGTTTTACGTAATTCCCATGACAGATTGATGAACAAGGTAAGATTGTCTCTGTTTTAGAGACGACGCCACAGTGTCACAATATAATGCTTTACTGAGGTCCCTGCAGGTAAGGGACAGAGGCCTTGAAAGGAAGCCTTTCACTGTGGAGCTAACCCCAGAAATCTTCTCTGTTAGTTCCCAATGTGCCTATACCCCGCTGACCTTATCCCCTGGCCATCAGGATAAATGGGGGGAGGGGGTCTTTTTATTTTTATACACCCCTTGCTGTGCCTACCCAAAGGCCTTCACCTGACACCGGTGCCAGGACTAAACCAGTGAGCCTGCTTGCAGACTGCTATGGGGGGCGTCAAAGCGTGGGGTGTCATTTCTATGGTGTACACAGCACCAACATTGAGCTGGAGGCTTGTGGCATCCCTATAGGCTACGACATTCAGGGGCTCTTGGATTATAAATTCAGATTTAAGTTATTTCACAGTTATCACAGGCAAACCGATGATCTCTGGGGAGCCAGTGGGAGGTGAAACCATTTTGGTCAACTTGTAAATTGAGCGTGGCTCTTTTTTTTTTTTTTTTACCTCCCATGTTCTTGTTAGCAATGTGTGGCTACACCTTCAGCCAAACTGTGTTTTCCTAGCCGAAACAGTCTGGCCCAATAAAAACTAGAAAAATATAAACTACTTGTTAATTCTTTCAGTACGTGCTCTGTAAAAGGAAGCCTTTCTGGATTTGGAAACTCCCCCACCCCCCTTTTTTTTTTCATTTTCATTTGCTGTTTAACCCTGGGACGAGATCATAAGCTAATTCAACAAATGTAATGTCTTTAGGGCCAACAGACCCATATTGAGTTTTAAAAACAAACTGGAAATTATAGTCCTAGGGTAGTTGTTTAGAATAACTGGTCCCTAAAGTACTCATTGAACACCGTGTTAACAGACATCCTCTATGTTCACCTTCTTGGTGACTCACCACTTCATACATGGGTGTGCTTCTGTTCATGTCGTTAAATAACAGGCAGGTTCCCCCTTAACTAGCAATTTCTTACCACGCAGAATATTCCCAGTGCCTTTTCTGTACCTAAGATGTGTCCGCTGTCACTCTCTAACTTGCCTTTCAGTACTTTGGTCTATACCTCATCTTCTCTGATTATACTGTGAAGTTCTAGAAAAGAGAGTTTGACTGTTCTCTCTCCTATGTCAAACATCGGGTCTGACTGGCATGACAGGCCCTTAACTAACATACGGTACTAGGATAGTAATCGAGATAAAGACAATAAAATAGGAATATGTTAGTCCCTCGCTATCCAAAGTGAAACTTCTGGGTAAGCAATACCTACACCTGTGTTAGAAATGTAATATCTGGCCAGGGGGTGGTGGCACAAGCCTGTAATCCCAGCCCTTGGAGGCAGAGACTGGTGGATCTTTGAGTTCTAGGCCAACCTGGTCTAAGAGCAAGTTCCAGGACAGCTAGGGCCACATGGAGAAACCCTGTCTTGAAAAACAAAAACCATAAACCAACCAACCAACCAACCAACCAACCAAACAAACAAAAAACCCAAAAAGTACTGTCTGGGCTGGGGAGAGGGCTCGGAAGTTGAAATGCTTGCTGTGCGAACGTCTGGTTGGGAGTTCTGATCCCTAGAAACCACAGACACCATTGTGTCCTGCCTGTAACTTCAGCCTTGGAAGACGTCGAGAGGGTATACCTGGAGTGAGCTGGCTAGTGGGACTGGCCACGAGTGAGCTACCGGTTAGACTAAGATACACCACCTCAATGAGTCAGACAGAAGAGTGATGGAGAACAATTCTCAGCATCAGCCCTGTATCTCTACATGTCCTTGTACATGCATGCATACTCATACACATGCCCATGCTCACGTGCAACACACATATCACACACACACACACACACACACACACACACACACACACACACACAC
>CAJQZJ010032716.1:2219658-2240769 GCA_907164525.1 Lophiomys imhausi
ACACACACACACACACACACACACACACACACACACACACACACACAAATGAAAGAAAAAAAAGAAACAGAATCTTTGATCCAGTGCACCAGATTGACTTCCAAGCAAGACTCTGGGATGAGAAATAGTATCCCATGTCACTCTGAGGTACTCATTTATTTCAACTCATGTCTTAGAGTACACATGTGCATTCAACTGTAGAGAGTAAATGCCAGTTCCAGGTGTCATTTATAGGAGTCATACACTTAATTTTTTTGTGATCTCTCACTGGTTTTAGACTAGACTGCCCGCCCAGCCAGCAAGCTACAGCAAGCACTTTACAGACTGACCCATTTCCTCTGCACCTATTTTATTTCATTTTTAAGACACAGTCTTATGTAGTTCAGGCTGGCTTTAAACTCAATACATAAACAAAAGATTAACGAAGAACATGAAACAGGGAGGAAGATTGGGTTGGGGGGGGTGCAGAGGAAGTTGGAAAGAGGAAGCGGTAGATAGATATGATCAATACATATTATATAAATATGTGAAAGCAACAGAGAATTAAAAAATATTATTTCAACAATGACAGCAGCACTAACAGCCCCCTGCAGTATGTGGCTGAGGATGACCTTGAACTTTTGGTCCCTCTGCTTCCACCTTCTGAGCACTTGGATTATAGGTAAGCAGACCACACTTGCTTATGTGTACTGAGATGGAATTGGGGTTTTCATGGATACCAGACAAGCACTCTGCCAACTGGGCTACAGCTCCAGGCATACAAATTTATTTTTTAAATTTGCTGTCTTGCATGTCTTGGCACTGGGGCAGGAGAAGCATGGGATTGGTTGCCTTGTCCTCGGTTCTCTTGTGGCTTCTATCGTTAGTAGGATAAAGTTCAAATTGCTTGGGCTGGAATTTAAGACCCATTGAACTTGGCTATAATGAGCTGATCTCCTGCAACATGCTCTGGGTTTTCTGGCCCCTTTCCTTCTACTAGCGCCCGTTGTCCTGGGGCCTTTTCCCCTCCTTTCCAGGCCCAGCTCAGATTCTCCCTCTTAAAACTTACTTTCCTCTGTGAAAACAGAGGAAGGAACTGACACAGAGAAAGTCTTCTAAGATCTGGGTGGGTGCTGGCAGCAATCAGGCAGGAGGGATGGGCTCTGTAGTTTCAATTTACACAGGTACATCCTGGGGCTCTGTGCATATGGGACTCTTATCACAGGCAGCTCTTAAGTGATGGAGCTAGGACTCAAACTCAAACATCTCTGGCCTCAAAGTTGGACAAGTTTCTATAACACACAATAATTATCTCTCTACCTTAGCACATTTCTGGGATAAGGAAAACCAGTATTGTTTACTTATGTCTTTTTAATGATGTATTCATTATACATATTTTTGTTTAGCCATTAAAATCTGCTTATGTATCTGGAAGCCAAGAGTTCTGTGGATTCTTTTCAGCTGGCAATTCTAGTTAAGCAAATAATTTAGCGTCTTATGGTTTTGGGGACTCATAGGCCCACTGAGTCTCCTCTTTGGTTACCTACGAAGCACAGAGTCCGCAGATTAAGGATATCTGCAGCTTGTGCATGTGGGTAAGCACACTTGAGTGTGAGTACTCTTGGAGGCCAGAGGCATCAGTTATCCTGGAGCTGGAGTTACAGATCATTGTGAGCCCATATAAGGGTGGTGTGACTTGAACCTGGGTCCTCTGGGAAAGCAGCAATTGCTCTTAACCACTAAGCCATCTCTCTAGCCCCAATCTCTCTCTGCTTTCTTGAGACATGATTTCACTCTATAGCCACAGCATATCTTGGCTCTTACTATACAGCTCAGGTTGTCCTTGAACTCATGGCAGTTTGCCTGCCTCAGATTCCTGAGTGCTAGAGTCACAGTCACATGCTATCGAATGGACCCTTCTTCTCCTTCTCCTCCTCCTCCTCCTCCTCCTCCTCCTCCTCCTTCTTCCTCTTCTTTACTTATCCAAATGAGATCCACTTACTTACCCAACTGAACCCAGCTCAGCTCTAATCTCTGCCTGGAGAACTGCCCTGACTGCTCCAGACAACTTCTTTTCAGTTTCTCACCAAGAAGAGCCCATGGTGGATAGCTCAACATAGGGCTCCATTGTTTACAGGAGATACCTTAGATCTCCTTGGACACCATATAGACTCTTTCAGATGGGGCCTATGTTGCATATACCATTAGCATGGGGTTGGGCATACAGTCAACTCCTATTGATTAAGTGCTGACTAATTGATGTATTCATGCCAGTGTTCGAGAGGTGATCCACCTGCTGGTATCAGCCCAAAGCGGGAGCAGGTAGCCATAGTGGTGCTGTAGCTTGTAAAGGGCAATCTGCCATATCCTGTGGAGGTTCTATGCTCTGACCTTACAGGAAAGAGAGATTTGTCCTGTAGAAGGTTTTCATAAACTGAGCATTGGTGAGATTTATGGGCAGGCAACTATAAAACTTTATAAAGGGGCATAAAAGTAGACATGTATAAATGGTGAGACACAGTTTGCTTTTGTACAGAAGTCCCTAGCCAACATAAATCCATTTTACCCCAGATTCCTCTGAAAGTCCAAAACAACCTTATTTAAATTCCAACAATCCAAAATCAAATAGATGCATAATTATGAGATAGAGAAGGACAATTATGAGAAAATGTCCAGGAAATTTGGGGGAAAAAATGAAGAGGAGTGATGGGGTCATTGGAGGAAATAAGTTAGCTCATTCCCTGTGCATACTAATGCTGCCCATAAACTATTAGCACAGGAAATACAGGAAAATGTAGAAAGATCTATAAAGTTAAACAGTTTAATTATTAGTACCTGGCTAGGTAGGTACTAGCCTAGATTTATTTATTTTTATGTATATGAGTGCTCGATCTATATGTACACCAGCATTCCAGAAAAGGGGATCAGATCACATTATAGATGGTTGTGAGCCACCATGTGGTTGCTGGGAATTGAACTCAGGACCTCTGGAAGAGCAGCCAGTTCTCTTAACCTCTGAGCCATCTCTCCAGTCAAGTTAAATAGTTTAGATAAAGAATCAAATACCTATGAAATTTTAGGTGTCATTTCAATACTTTCAGGAAAATATAGACTAGTTGTAAACAATGTTGGGGCAGCTAGAAAGGAATGAAGTTGGATCCTTGCTTCACACATTTCTTATATAAAAGTAAACTTGAAACAATTCAAGATTTCAAATATTCAAAAACCCAACTAAAATACTAGAGAAGAGCTGGGTCTGCTGGGTACTAAGGAGGTCGAGGGAGGAGGAGTAGGGTCACAAGTTGTAGGTCTACCTGGGCCTGTGGAAAGAGCTCAGACCCAACTCCAGCCTAGGGAACTTAGTGAGACCCTGTCTAAAAAACATAAATGAATACAACAACAACTAAGAAAAAGTAGGCACAGGACTGGCAATGTAACTCGGAGGTGGAGTGTTTGCCTAGGGTATATGAGGCCCTATTTCAGTCCTCAGTATTGGAAAAAAAAATCAGAAGAGAATATACATAAACATTTTTAAAGTTTTGAAAAAAAAAAGAAAGATTTTAAGATGTGACAGAATTTCAAGACTGGTTAGGAGGAAATGTTGATGATGAATTTGTTGAGGAATGTTTATAAGGTCGTAGATTTTATTTGTTTACCTGCTTTCGTACTTTTTGGGACAAGATATGGCTTTGAACTTTCTACATAGTCAAGGCTGGCCTTGAGCTCCTGCTGTCCCGGCTTCCATCTCTCCGAGTGCTTAGATTACAGGCATGCATCACCACATATGGTTTAAATGATATAAGGGGTAGAACCAGAACTTCATGCTTGCCAGGCAAGCACTCTACCAACTGAACTATGTCTGTATCCCAAAGGCCACTGACTTTAAAAGCAAAAAAAAAAAAAAAAAAAGTGATAAATACTAATTTTGTTTGTTTTTGCTTTGAGGAGGTGGGGGGTTGAACCCAGAGCCTTGAGCACATGGGGCAAATACTCTACTGTTGAGCTACATTTACGGCCCAAGAGAAATATCTGTAACTTAAGCGATGGTAAGAGGACCAGCCTCTCTGATACAGCAAAGCTCTTTTTGAAATCAACCAGAGAAAACCAAATCAGTAGAAAATCAAGCAAACGAGATCAGGACAGTGGTTGACTAAGGAATTGGTGAAAAGTAAATTTCTTCTGCAAATAAACAATGTGGAATAAAAAGCAGCAAAATGTTTGAATGCTAACCGCTGAGATGACAACTTAAAAAGTGCCGTGGGGGTTGGAGAGATGACTAGCTGATAAGAGCATTTGCTGTTAGAGGACCGGAGCCACATGGCAGCTCTTGATCAATGGAAACTCCAGCTCCAGGGAATCTAATGCCTCTTCTGGACTCATTTGGCACACACACACATACACACACACACACACACACACACACACACACACACACACACCTTTCTGGGAGAAAGCACTAACGTTCAGTTTGCCAAAGGTATAGGAGAGAAGACAAGACATTTTTTTGTGTGTGTGCTCCAGTGGAGGAAAGGAGTTTGGGGCAGAAAAGTGGTATTACCTAATAAAATCAAAATGAGCATGGTTTTGGATTTATGTATGACACCCAGGAACTTTGTCCTCTAGAAGTGTTCTTGAAAGGGAGCAAGATGAAAAGCGTAGGGAACCAAAGCAATGTTCCTCCAAACTGAGAAATAACCTAGATTCCCAACAATGGGGGATTGTAAAATAAACCATGTAGCACTCATGCTGTGAAAAACCATATATTTACTAAAACGACAAGCTTAGTCTACAGTAACTTACATAATAATATTAAAAAGAAAAAGGTAGCAAGTTTTAAGAGATCATGACTACAACCTACTTTTTAAAAAGATTTATCTATTTTATTTTATGTGTGTGTGTGTGTTTTGTCTGCATGTATGTGTGTGCATTGTATTCGTACCTGGTGCCACTGAGGTCTGAACATGGTGTTGGATCCCCTGGAACTGGAGTTACAGAGGGTTACAAGCGTAATGTGGATGCTTAGGAATGGAACTCAGATCCTCTGTAAGAATGACAAGTATTCTTCAGGGCTGAGCCATCTCTCCAGCCCCCAAACAATCTGATTTTTACAAAAGCTCTCTTCCTCTCCCTCTGTGTACTGTTACATTTATAGCAAAAATGATCTGAGTGAATTTTTTTCTTGATAGTGATTACCTTTGAAAGATAAGCTGTATGAAAAGTTTCACTTTTCATCTATTTTTTTTTGGTAATAAACAAACACTGTTTTGTTGGAATGTGTGTAAGAGAGAGAGGTTGAAAACATAGGGCGTATGTTTGTGGTGAAGTCTGGTTTCTGGTGAAGCAAAGAAAGGACACATGGCAGACACTGAGGCCTGGCCTTGGCCTTTCCAGTCCCAGCTTATGGGGTATGAAGCAAGGGGCTGATGAACTCTCAGGGTCTCTTCTCCCTCTGACTCTAAGCCTTGTGCTCACCATTTTGAAATGGGCCCGAAGTTAGAGGAGAAAGTATATAGTCTCTTTGGCCCGAGTTTCTTTGAAGCCAGAACAAACAAGCCACCCGGGCACTTGATTCTTCCTTCCAAGGTGGTAGATGAGCCTGTCAGTGGGCTGAAAGACCCAGGTGTCTCCAATGAAAGGCTCCACCACAGAACGGGGACAATTACTGGCCTTGGGGAGGCAGATGGGAAACCAGCCGGATTGGACTGCTTAGGCTATTAGGCTCCACAAGATGCTTTTCATCGTGCCTCCCAGCAGCTGTTGGCTCATTTGAGTTTTCTTTGTGACTCATCCCTTTGTTCCGTCCTTTGGCTGGTAGGATCAAACTTTTCCTATCTCCAAACTAGTCTTCCATGTTTAGCTTGGCTCTGGACCCCCAGATGGCTCTGTATACCTCCTTTCTACCTGTTTGGTCCCATCTGGGACACAGTGCTCCCTCAGGGGCTGTGTTTGGGGATCGTGATGTCTTTTTCATCTGGAGTCCTCAGTGTTCCCTGACTGCATTGTGAGCTTTACCATTCCCCAGCCCCAGGGTGTCCTGTCTTCTCCCCTCTTGCCTTCTCATGTCCTGAGAGCCAAGCACATTGCCTGGCATTGTGAAATTTTATACGATGAAATGGCTGTTCTTTGCTGCTGACTGACATCCTTTCTCCAAATTCTGGAAAAAAAGAACTCATCCTGGCTCTTAGGCTATGCCCGAGAGCATGCCCCAGAATGACGATGGGTACTCTGTCAGTCAGATAGGAGCAAGAAGTTCTGGGTGCTGCTCCACAGAAGCATGACTGTGGATAATAAGAATGCACGGTGCATTTCGAAAAGCTGGAAGAAAGGAGTTTTTGAAAGTTTTTGCTGTAAAGAGTTGACCAAAATCGTATATGGTGGCTTATGTGTATGATTCCAGTAGGATGAGGATGCAGCAAACAGTTACACTTCTGAGTTTTAGACAAGCAGGGGTGCTTAGTGAGACTCTAACTCAGAACTAGGAAGAGATCAGGGGATGGAGAGATGGCTCGTCAGTGAAAAGCACTTGCTGCTTTTGCAAAGAACCTAGATTCTGCTTCCAGCAACCATTTGTAAATCCATGGGTGCCAGGCATATGTGCAGTACTTGTCCATTCATGTTAGCAAAATATTAATAGGTATAAAATAAAAGTAATAACTCATAAAAATATGCAAGAGAGAAAAAAGAGAGATGACCAATTCAGGAGATACACATGTTCACCCCACTTACAGATCATGTGATGTATAACTGTATCACACATGTTCACCCCACTTACAGATCATGTGATGTATAACTGTATCAAGACAGCACATGTATCAAAACTATGTACTTCATGTTTCACTGAAAAAAAAAATCAATTAAAAAGCCCCTAAAATTCTTGCTCTTTATTGCAGCTCAAAGGCTGCTTGTAGCTGGGCAGTGTTCCGGGAGGAGGGAAGAGAAGGGAAGGGCCTGGAAAACAACTCCTTGCTCAGCTGGCAGATGTGCTGTAGGATAGTCACAAGGATAGGTGGGTTTGTTGTGGCCACAGAAGACTTTCTGAGAATTTCAATGAAAATTATGAATGCATTCTATTTGTCTCTGTGTTATATATATGTGTGCCACTTAGACAACGTCAGGCGGCGTTGCTCTTGAAAAGTAGATTTTGTCTCCTAGGTTCCTTCTCCATAGCCTTTCAAATTCAAAGCTCTCCTTTAGAGTGTCTAGATTTCTGGAAGGTGTCTGACCTCAGCCTGGGCTCTCCCTCCCCTTGTTTCCAGTCTCTCGATGATCCTCCTGCTTACATCCCATGTGGCAATCTTGGTCCCACAAGAGGAAAACCTCTCACACCACGTGCAGTGTATGAGTCCTGAACATCATAGCTTAAAACCTTACAGTTTAAATGTGATAGAATTTAGAGGTGGGGCCTTTGTAGAGATTCAGTCTTGAGGGAACCCTCAAAAATAAGAACAGTGCCCTTATAAATAGGTCTTGGGGGAGGCAGGAAAGTACTTGCTTAGTATTTGTAACACCCTGGGTTCCATCCCAAGCATATCAAAAAATTAGGGGTCTCCAGAGAATGCTCTTATTCTCTTTCCTCCATGTGAAGATAGAATAGTCAATCTGAAATCTGGAGGAGGTTATTAGAAAGAACCCAATTGGGACTGGAGAGATGGCTCAGTGGTTAGGAACAGTGACTGCTCTTTGAGAGGACCCTAGTTCAATCCCTAGTACCCACATGGCAGCTCACAACTGTCTGTAACTCCAGTTCCGGGGGCCCTGACACCCTCCCACTGACACACATGCAGGCTAAACACCTATGTGTATATGGAAAAAAAAAAGAACTGGATTGTACTGATGAAATAAAAACCAGAAATTGGAGAGATAGTTCAAGACGGCACTTGTTCTTGCAAAGGACCCAGATTTAGTTCCTAGTATGCATATGGTGGCTCATAACCTTCTGTAACTCTAGTTCCAAGGGATCTGAGCCCCTCTTCTTACCTCCATAGGTACCAGACATCCATGTAATGCACATTCATACATGCAGGCAGAACACTCATATAGTAAGCTAAACAATTAAAAAGAGAAACAAAAATCTGTCTGTACTAAAAATAAAGCAACCTAATAGTTCTGGTCTATGGTTATTTCATAGAACAGCCTGAGCTGCCTAAGTCACCAAACATATAGAGAAAATTCTGGAATGCTGGGCCCCCTGGCCTCTCATTCATCCTCTCCCATCTCTGTTCTTCTGGTGGCTCTGGGAGATCTGAATTATTTTTTTTTTTGAGACAGGGTTCTATGTAGTCTAGGCTGGCCTCAAACTCACTGTGTGGCTATAAGAATGGCCTTGAACTCCTAATCTTCCTGCCCCAACCCTTATAAGCACTGGGATTCTATTCTCTTATATTTTTGGTTGTGAGCCTAGCCTTTAACGGCTGAGCCATCTCTCCAGCCCTGGGATTCTATTCTCAAATGGGCTTTTGGATGTTGGTTTTTGGATTGTCAATATCAGCAGGAAGTCCCCAAACTTTGCTCCACTTTGCAGTGAGCCCCAATCGAACATCTCCTAGGTGCCTGCATCTGGCTAAGCATTTAACCAGGGTGATTAATATTGATCCTGGAATCAAGGAGATTTCACTGATTATTTTGTGTAGCATTCCCAAGATTACAAGGTGAGTACAATGCAGTTTACATATTAACAACTACAACAACAACAACAGAAATTAACAGCTCAGCCATTAAGCAAATTGTCCAAAACTGCACAGTGGCAAACATGAGATTCAGTTCTAGGCCTGACCCCCTCAAACTCCTGGTCTCCCTTCTACCTCTGACTCCTTTAGTCTAGAGCAGTGATTCTCAACTGCCCTGATGCTGCAGACCATTAATACAGTTCCTCATGTCATGGTGACCCCCCAGCCATAAAATCATTTTTGATGCTACTTCATAGCTGTAATTTTGCTACTGTTATGAATCATAGTATAGATATCTTGATATGCAGGACATCTGATAGATGACCCCTGTGAAAGATGGTGTGACTCCTAAAGGGGTTGTGACCCTCAGGTTAAGGGACAGTAGTCTATAGAAGCTTGCATGCCCTATGGAGCATTTGGCATGGGGGTATCTGGAAGAAAACCAGAGTTACTGGTTTACACATAGGGAAGGAGTGACTTGTGGGAGATTGTTTGAGAAGGAGGCATTATTTGATGTTATTGCTTTCAAAAAATGTTCCATCTTTGAAAATGTTGAGGAGATGGGTTGGAACGGTAGGAAAGAGCACCCCCTTCACCTGAGGAGGTGTCAGAGCAACTGACCAAGTGTGTTTCAGCGAAACCTGTAGTTTAGGAAGGTTATTTAGCTCCTGAGAGGAGTCTGATTTCCTGATTTCAGAGGCAGAGAGCAGATACAGACTCTCACTATAGTTAGAATTAGGCTTGTTCTTGGTGATATTGCTTATCAACTAGACAGGACATAGACTCCTAGAGGAAACCAGTCTCTAGGCGTGCCTTTGTATCTAGATTGTTAACTGGTGGGAAGACCTACCCTAACTGGTGACAACACTATTCTTGGATTCTGAACTGAATGAAATGGAGAAAGCAAGCTGAACAGCAGCACCCATCACTCTGCTTCCTGACCGTGAGTGCGATGTGACTAAGTGCCTCAAGCTCCCGGTGTCATAGTCAACTGTACCCTGGAACTGTGAACCAAAACAAACTACTCCCTTCCTTAACTTGGCTCGTGTTAGGTGTTTTGTCATAGTAACGAGACAAGTAACTGATGCAGTCTTCATGCAGAGAAGATGCTCATCTGATCTAAATAATAAAGCAGCAACAAAAACAGTCACCATCAACTGATAGCAGGCAGGTGGCAAGAGTTCTAACTAACCCCATTGTGCATTATCTTGTTCAGTACCAAAAAAGTTATATGTAGGAATTACTATTAATTGTCTCCATTTCAGAGATTTTTTTTGGTAGTTTGTTTGCAGTATGAGGATTTGAACTCAGGGCTTCTTCATACAGGCTAGCTAAGCTCTCTACCACTCAGCTCTATCCCTAGCCCCATTTTTACCTTTTATTTTGAGACAAGGTTTCACCGAGTTGTCCAGGCCGCCCTCCAATTTGAGCTTCAGCTTCCTGACTAGGAGGGATTACAGGCCTATATCACCAGGCTCAGCTCATTTCACAGATATTAAAGTTGAGGATTAGTAGAGAAGTAATTTTCTCAGAGCTAACGGAGAATTCTTCTGATCCTATCTTCTGTGGTCTTAATCTTTTGATTCAAATATCAAGGTATCAGGTTCCCCAAAGAAGTTTTAAAAAGTCATGCAAATTGGTGCAACCACCGTGGAAATCAGTGTGGAGGTTCCTCAAAACACTAGAAATAGGTGAATCATATGACTGAGCTATACGGCTCCTGGGCATAGACCCAAAGGACTCTATTTTCTAACAGAGACATTTCCTCAGCCATGTTCATAGCCAGTTCCATAATATTGAGGACATGGAAATAGCCTTGATGCCCATCAGCTGATGAATAGCTGATAAAAATGTGGTATCAATATACAGTGAAATCATATTCATCTGCAAAGAAAAATAAAATTGTGAAATTTGTAGGTGAATGGATAGAACTGGAAAACATCAACTGAATGAAGTCATCCAGATCCAGAAGGATAAACATCTCATGCTCTCACTCATGTGAGGATCCTAATGTGGAATCTTTAGATTTGTGTGTTTACCTTGGTGTATGTGTTGACTCAAAGGGAATAAAAAGGGACCACTGATGGAGTGATGCTATGTATTCTACATGTTAATTAACCTGCTCCCAGAGACCTGCTTACTATACACCAAGTGTTGCTGTGTTACCTTGCTTTCTAATCATTGTCTTTGATTGGCTTTAATAAAATGCCAAGGTCTGTGATTGAGCAGAGAGAGAGGTATGTTGGGGTAGTATTAAGCATTCTAAATGTTAATTGGCCCTGTTTGCTGTTATTTATATTGATTCTGATTGGTTAAATAAAATGCTGAGGCCTGAGATTGGGCAAATACAGAGAAAGGTGGGACTTCCTGAGATTAGAACAGGAAGCCTGTGCTTTAGACAGAGGATTAATGCATTCCAGCTAGCAGCAGGATGAAGGAATTCCAGTGAGGAGCAGCAGGAAAGAGGAAGGACACCATGGGTTAGAAAAAAGAACCTCATTCCACATGGCCAGGAACATCAGCATGCCGTGGAAAATGGCAGTCCAAGGGGATGTATGTATATATGGGATCATATTTGGGTAATAGAATTATGAGCTAGCTTAGATGGGCTAGGATTGCACAACTCAGGCCAAGGCTTGTTAAAATCCACATGGTGTCTGTGTGTGTTCATTTATAATGGCCGCCGAACCAATTAATGATAATATAAATACAGGCTAAATAGCTTAATTAGCTATATTTCTTTTTACAGAGGTAGTGGGGCAAAGGTTCGAGGGCTTTAGGGGCAGACAAAGAGGATGACTGAGAAGAATTGAGGAGGAGGAGGAGGAGGAAGGAAGAGGATCACTCCACGTGGCCTGGAACATCAGGATACCATGGAGAATAACAGCCCAAAGGGACATATGTATATTTGGGGTTTTGGTTGAGGAACGGAATCACAAGCTATCATAGATGGGCCAGGGTTGCTCAATCCAGGCTGAGGCTTGTTAGAATCCATTAAGTGTCTGAGTGATTATTTATAGTGGCAGGTTAAGGATTAACACCGCCGACCAATTAACTGTAATATAAATACTGGAAATAATTTAATTACATATTTCTACAGGCCACTGGTGGAGATGAGGAAGAGAGAGCTTAAGGGAGGCGGGATATTAGAATATGTGTGATGTGGAGAGAAAAGGAGAATAATCGGAAGGAGAGAGACGGGACGGTAGGGTAGCGAAGGAGACTAGGGGAGGAATAACTCACACTAAGGTTGTTTAAAAGGTGGAATAGAAACTTCCTATTTTATAAGCCCACCCTTCTTTCTCCTTTACATATATTCATATTTGCATAAAAGAGTTGAAGTAGAATCATACTACACAGAGGACAATACTCCTTCCAGAGATTAAAAAAAAAGTGCAGTGTCAGCTTCCCTTGAGTTGTTGTCAGGAGTGTCCCTGGAGATCCTACCTCCCTCCCCCCCCAAAAAAATACAATACAGACTGTTACTACTACTCTTGGCTGCCCACCGGAACTGTATAGCAAAACTCTATTGTTGAAGATACCACATATTTTGGATATGAAGAAGACAAAGGAAATAAAAAGAAAGTAGAACAGGGTGAACATGTAACTATAGGCTTTTGGGAGGTAGAGGTAGGAGGATTAGGAATTTGAGGCAAGCTTAGGCTACATGACCTTGCCTCAAAAGCCCAAAACAAAATGCAGAACAGAATTTACAAGAGAGTAAAAATAAAGAAGAGGAAAAAAATAAAAGAGCCATGTTAGGATATGAACGCATTAGTTTTCAGATAATCTTTCTTCTCAAGGAAATTGGGAGAAACTATTTATGATTGAAAAATCGTCTTTCAACAGAGGCCTGGCCTGATCTCTGGACCTCATCAGTGTCGAAAAAGACATGGCGGACAGTATTAGTACCCTTTCTTTTCCGATCCTGACTTCTGTCTTTTCTCTGGTTATCAGTGAGCTCTAACTGGCCACAGCCACCTACCTCTTCCTCTACCTTCTCCACAAAACTGGCTGAATGTTTTCAACTGTATGGATGATCCCTGGGCCCTATTGGGACCTTCTTTGCTGCTTTCTAATTGCAAACACTGGACACCTCATTTCTCGACTTCAGTTTCCTCAACTCATGAACGGGAAAATAATACCTATCTTATACAATTATTATCAGGACTAACACGGATATTCCATAAAGAGGTTGGAGAGATGCTCAGCCATTCTGACTGCTTGCTGCTTTTGCACAGAGGTGCAGGATTCAGTTCCCAGCACCCATATCAGGTGGAGAGTCTCACAGCTGACAGTAACTCCAGCTCCACGGAACCTTTGCTCTCTTCTGGTCTTGCAGTGCACCTGTACACACATGCACACACACATAAACCCACAGATGCATAATAAAAAAATGAAAATAAACCTTAAAAAAAAAAAGAAAAAGAAAAATCATCTTTCCCCATGTCCAGACCTCACAGACCAAGGTGCATAAGTAGAAGGAGCATAGGTGCTTAAGTCAGAGGAGATCCCGCAGTCTGTAGATGGGCAATGGAGTGAAAGAGAGCCAGAGGACAGCAAAAGGTGGGTCCGTAGAAAGGAGAAAGCAAAGAGAGATGAAAAGTCAGAATTAAGCCAATGTTAAAAGGACCCCAAAAATCCTTGTTCCCATCACCTCCTTCTTATATTTTTGACCAGAGTGAAAGGGTCTTGTGTGGTTGAGTGCTCAAGCCAGGGCATTTCGGATTCCAGTCAGAAGTTACTGTATTCTGTTTTCTGGTAGTCTGGCCTTCCTGTTCAAATGTAACATAATTCTGCTCTGGGTCACCCCAAAGGGCTTATTTAGGCTTGCTAATTCTTCTATTTCCTTTCTTGCAGTTTCAACCTGATGCTCTACCTCAAACTTGACTATGTCACTGAGCCTCAATGGGTTATTCTGAAAAAAAAAAAAAAAAAAAAAAGGCCCTACTTCTCCCAGAAGTGCATACTTACAATAAGGGCACACAGAAAAATTCACCTGGCTCAGTGGCAGAACAGGGGACCGACTGGACTCTGCTCTTCATTTTCTGTTGTGCCTCTAACCCATTGATTGTCCCAGGAGGGCATCGGGAGAGTTGATGCAGTCTCTGATGAGGTTTTGGAAATACTAAGAGGGTAGGCTGCAAGGAAGGCCCTGTGAAAGGCCAGAGTGTGAACAGACGTGCTTGGCAAGAGTGTCTCAGATTCATTCTTCTGAGTTCGCTGACATGCATGAATGGACGCAGGCTAGCCCATCTGCTCTGAGCTCTTGTTGGCTTAGGAGAGGACAGTATGACCTTAGGAGAGACTCTTGACCTGACCACCTGCCACTGCATGGCTAGGGCTCCATTTGTAGAGCCGGATGCTTTATTCTAGTCTCCTTTGATCTGCATCTCTACCCTATGGATTTGTTAAAAGAAAAGGACAATCTGGCAAAACCAGCATTTGAAGACTGGCTTTATTAGCCCCACGTTCTTTTTTACTTTCAATGGTGTTAATGCATCAAGCCTCTAAAAATGGTGTCTGTGAACCACTGAGAAAAAAAACATCACCTGATGCTCGGATGTGCAATTTCTTTGTGACTGTTTATAGCTTCCATCGGGTTTTCCAAAGAGCCCTGGACTTAAAGAAGGGATAAGGACCATTGATTTAAAGAAAACCACAGTCTCAATCAAGGTTGGCCACATGCAGGACCAAGCTCTAAGAAGACTGGCTTCCATTTCTCTAAAGAACAATTTGAAGTTAATAGTGTTGGCGAAGATGCAAGGGAAGGAGACTATTATGATCCGATTGTGGGAGTATAAATTGGTTCATGATTTCTGGAGGGAAATCGAGAGAGATGATTGAAAAGCTTCAAAGTATTATGTATTCTGGTTCTCTGGAATGGCAGTTCTGAGAATGTATTTTAGCAGCTACTGTTGTTAATTCTGGAATCAGATTTACAGGTTTGAATTTAGAGTGATTGTCTCTATCTCTGTGGGGAACTCAATCTCTCTTAGCTACAGATTACTCATCTATGAAATGGAGATATTATCTCTCAGTGGAGTTCTTTGGAGGGTTAAATGAAAACATACATGTGAAACATGTAGTTTGGCATCCAAAGCATAAAAACTCAACAAATATGGGTAAAGGTGTTTATTTCCAAGTCTGATGGCTTGAGTTCAATACTTGGTACCCACACAGTGGAAGGAGAGAATGAATAAAGATTAGTTACTATCGTATACAAAGATTTGATTGCCGTATTATTTATAATGACAAAATTGGAATCAACCTCAAATATGCAATGTAAGTAATTGACCTAATGATATATGGTATTTTACCAGTTAAGATTAATGAAGTGAATATGATCAGAAAAGTGTTGGTATGTTTTATAAGCTTTCTACACATGTATAAACACACACATATATACATATGCATATGTATATATATTTACACAGGGAAAATCCTCCTCCCAGAAACCATAGGTTGCTGAACAAAAGCCCAGTGCCAGATGTGGGATACCTTGCCTTAGATTGTTGGTCAGAATATTCTGGAGACCCTCCAATATAGGTACTCACTGCTGGTCTTAGTTGCCATCCGGAATTTGATGATAAAATCCTATTGCTGAAGACACCACATACATTGTTCAGTGGGCATGGAAAAATCAAATTGTTATTAATTAGGAAGCTTCCTGTTTGCTGGTTAGATATCATAGAACTGAATGGTGCTATGTAGGCTGTTTGCAGAAAAAGTTACCAACAGTCTTGTCTTATCTATCTCTGAACCCTCTGAACTTCAATAGTGGCGCATGTGGCAAGATATGCTCATGGATACAGCAATGGCATGAATGTTATGGAAGCAACCAATTACTTTCTGAATTAAAGTGGAATCTCACAGGAGGAAATCCATACCTGGTGCAGTAAATCTGGCCAGAACTCATGGTTAGGCATCAGAGGCGGACCTTCTATTATCTTATTAAATGTACATACTATCAAACTACTTTCTATATGTATCTCTCTATACCCATACATTTGCAGCTCTCATATATCATTAGAGAAGTTTCTTCATTCAGTGGGAGGTGATTAATACAGAAACTGAGAGCTGATAAAAGCGCAGTGACTACATGCCAGTGGGGTGCTCAGACACAAATAGGACATCTCCCACCACAAAGGTTCAGGGAACATTGTACAAGAGGGAGAAGAAAGATAGTAAGAACCAGAGGCCAGAGAGGACTATATATGACAGTACTAATGTATTGATGAACTCAACAGCTGTGGTTGTTTGCACATGACTTGCATAAGATCAAGCCAGTCAACATTCTAGCATGGAGATGGGGGAGCTCATGAATCCTCACCCCTATCTGAGGAGTGATTGGTAGTTGATAGTGTCTAGAGGAGGAAGATTCAGTTTTCTTGAAGGGTGTGGCCCCTGTTTGGTCAACAACACATTCATGAGTACATGGGCATCATAAGTTGGAACTGATGAGTTATTAAAAAATAAATTTTAAAAAGAGGTCATGAAATTGGGAGGGGGTAAGGAGATGATGTGAACCTCAGAGGAGTTAGAGGAAGGAGTCAGGGGTGAATATGATACAGATACTTTGTATGACATTCTCAAAGAGTTAATTAAATTGATAAAAATGTTTGTAGTGTGGAAAAACACTGGGGAGGTTACAAGACAGCATGTATGATATTCCACAGAAAAATTGCTCAATAAATGTTCTAGATTTCTCAGTGGCTTTGTTTGGGACATGGGTTTTTGTGACCTTCACTTTGCTTTCTTGTATCTTCTAAATTTTCTGTAATGAATACATGTAGCTTTTTGCAATAAGAGGAAGCTAACTTAGTAAAATCATTTTATGAAAAAACAATGAATAATCACTGTTGAGAAATGCACCATGAGTTTGAGAACTTTGGGACAGGTTTTTTTTTTTTTCTTATAGAGAAATGAGTTTTTTGTTTGTTTGTTTTTGAGAGAGGTGTTTCTGTGTAGTTCTTGATGGCCTGGAACTCACAGAGATCCTCCTGTCTCTGCCTCCTGAGTGCTGGGATTAAATGTGTACGTCACCATGTCTGGTTTAAAACTGAGAGTTTGTATAATCCGAGTACTCAGGAGTGGGATAGAGGAGGTTCCAGGAATTCAAGGTCATGCAAGTCTGAGATCAGCATGATCTACATGAGACCCTGTCTCAAGAAAACACAACCATGTTCAATGGACAAATATGCTTGTTGTTCAGTTGTGGATACCTGACTTTGAATCCCCAGAAGCACATAAACGCCGGGCATATAGCATGATGATCTGTAATTCCAGTGCTTCTATGTGGAGGGAGATGGGAGAAGACAGAAGAATCCTCAGAGCTCTTGGGCTAACTACCTTGGTACATAAAGGATTTGGTCCATGGCTTGATGGAGAGTGCTTGCCTAGCAGACCTGAGACCCTGCGCTAAATACTTATCACCCCAGGATAATAATAATAAAATAATAATAATAATAATAATAATAATAATAATAATAATAATAATAAAAGGAAGACACCAAACAAGGTAGAAGGTGAGGACCAGCCCCTAAGGTTGTCTTCTGACCTCCATACATATGTTGTAGTCTGCATGAACATATAATTAAAAAGTAACCAAAATCAAGGGGTCAGGGAGAGCTCAGTTGGTAATATTCATGTTTTGCAAGCCCCAGAGTCTAGTTAAATCCCTTGAAATAATGTAAAAAAGAATATCTAGGCAGGGTGGTGCACACTTGTAATTCCAGCTCTGGGAGTCTAGGATCCTTGGGCTTACTGGCCAGCCAATTTGGCGGGCTTGGCAAGCTCGAGGCCAGGGAAAATCCTGTCTTAAGGAAAAAAAAAAAAAAAAAAAAAGGTGAGGCATGAGGAGCAACACCTGAGGTTCTTTGCTTTCATACACACATGTGTAAGCACACACATGCACACACACCCACGCACGCACATACACAAAAAGAGAGCTGTGCCTTCTTTTCTTGCTGAGACCCCAGGAGATGTTGCTTTGTTTCTGTTTCTGAGGCAGTTGCTTGCCTAGGATGGGCAAGGGAACCCTCAGTTCTCACACCTCAGCCTCCAGATGACTGGAGTTACAAACAAGGACAAAACTGCTCTGTCCAGGTGGTAGGTGGCACTCACAGGGAAGCCAGATTCCCTCACTTTCAGGGCTTTCACACAACCATCTGGGTTGCGAGCCCGTGCACTCCGGAGGTCCAGCTAGCTGGACTTCGAAAATGCACTGCGAGCCTTGGGCTAAAGAGCCACTGTGATTGACTCTACCTGATATGGATTGAGGGTGTCAGGGACTGCGACACTCAGCTTCGGACACTGGCCTGTAGTCAGGATACCAAGTTTAATCTCTGTGACACTGATGCGGGACTGTGGCTACATTTGCTAATTAGACAGCAGCCGTGTATCTGATCAAATCAGTTCCTTTCATGGCGCAAAGCCAAAGAACTCAGCAACAGCTTGTGCCAGCTTCCAGACAACCGAAAAGCATGCCTCCGTTTCCTTGAGGTGACACGGCAGTCAGTCTAGATTGCCTTGCTAACTGCTGGCTCCTTCTCAGTGACAGATAATATGGCGCTGTTGCAGTAGCTCCTGTCTCTCACGTGGTCCGGATCCAGGCTTGGGCAATTTAAATAGTGCTCATTCATTTCTTACCTTAGATTTACGGCAAGCATTAAACTTCATCAGCCTTAAAGAGCATTGAGCCATTTTGAAAGGAAGCAAAGTCATACCCAGGGTGCAGCCACCGCATTTATGAATGAATGGCTCTGCCATTTAAGTGGAAAGCCAACGTCCAAAAAAGGAGAAAGAAAATGGAAACCGTTGGAGGAAATAGAGCAGCATAAGACCCGCATTTCCGGTCTGTGTAGTGCACATCAAAGGAAGAAACACACAAGAGGTGGTTTTGGTTGAGTGATGTGAGCATGGGATTTGGGGGACCTAAAAAACTGCTTGTAAGCTCAGCCTTGCTTGTTTGTGAGCCTGGAGAACCCAGGGCCATGATTTTACCTCTCAGATCCTTGATCTTCTTGATGGTAAAATGGAGGGAGGTTAAATCAACCTCAAAAGGGTTGTGAAGATTAGGTAAGATAACAGAGAGAAACAGCTTCTGAGGATGTAATAAGGGTTCTGTAAATATTAGTTCCTCATCCACATTTTGTCTTCTGAAGAGAGCCCTGAAATCCTGTCTTCATTCTGTGTTACAGGCTCATGGATCTCAGACTCACTCCCCATACTGTTGGAGTTTCTGATTTTTGGTTATTCTTCTAGACAAGCCTCTCTACCGGATCTCCAGAATTTGTGTCACATTTATGTGAGCTCTGATTTTTTTCTTTTTTTGGAACATAGTCTCATGGGATATCTGAGTCTGGCCTTAAACTTCCTGGATAGCCCAGGCTAGGGTTGAACTCACCAACCTCCTTCCTTGGTTTCCTTAGTGATGGGATTTGGGTCTAGGCCACCCCACCAGGCTGAGTTCTGGGACATAAGAGAGAGCTAAACAGAATCCTGAAGTAGGAACTCATGCAAAATTTGAAAATAGCATACTCAGTATTACATTTAATTTTTAAAATGACAGTCTTGTTGTATATATATATATATATGTTTATGTATGCTAGATATATATTTGCTTAAATATATGTGTACTTATATATACTTGTACTTTTCTCTCTTATAAGTATATATACACTTAATTTTTAATATGATAGTTTTATTGTGTATGTAAGTATATATGTATATATATATGAATATAAAAGTAAAATGTTTCTGAATGGCAATATAGAAGAATCCCAGGAGGCAGAGGTGATTCAACTCTCACTGTAGAAAAGGAGGAATGGGTTAAACAAGATGGAGAGGACAGATTTGCAGAAGGTCCTAGCAAACCATCAGCAGATACACACTGTAATGCTAGAGGGTGTCTGGATGGGGACACTGTGGGGTATTGTCACCCTCTCTCTTCCGTCTCATTTTGGGAGTTACAGGGATGTGTTTACTTGGCCAAAGTGAACGCCTTTTCTGAAGGTGTTCTCATGAGAATATAAAGTTAACCTAAGGAAAAATAAAATTTGGAATCCCTCACAAGTCCTGGATCATGCATTGCATTCCTCCCCCTCACCCAGCCCTCGTATGACTGCTGAACTGGGGTGGGGGCTGTTATGTAGGGACACTCCACTCCAGAGGAGTGGGATGGAAGGGATAGGGGGTAGAGAGTGGGAGGGCAGGACTGGGAGGGGTGGAAAGAGGACACTGTGGTAGAGACGTAACCTGAAGTAATAAATAAATATAAAAAAAAGATTTTCCTATTCAAGAATGGAAGGCCATCTCATGCTGCCATTTCTTCTGCTTGAACCACCTCTACAGCTTCTCTGCATCTGCTCTACAACTTCTACCACCCATTATCCAACAAGAAATTTGTTTTGCTGTTTGTTTTTGAGGCAGGGTTGGCTCAGGCTGACTTGTACTTGCTAAGTAGTCAAGGCTGGCCTACTTCATTTTCTTTCTTCACCAAGGCTTACAAGCACCCGATATTTGTTTGTCTGAGACTTTGCTAAATCAAAGTGGGGAGACTGTGCTTCTTCTGCTCATCCCCATAGCTACAGCACCTCTCAACACCTGGTGTATAGATCCGACTGTCAGGTCCTCACACGACTCTCACTATCTGAACTTCAGCTTCCAAGATGAGGCTGATGGCAAGCCTCTCCCATGCCCCCCCGGGGGGGATCTTATGAAGATTAAAGGCCATAATGTGAATAACCTCCTCATCATGGAGTGGGGCCATGTGTGCCTGTGGTGCCCACCGGGAGCCTTTGGTAGACTTACATCCACCAGACACCTCTGTAATGCAGCTGTCACAAGCTCGAAATCATGTTATTAAGGGCATTTTGACAAAAACGGTAATGGCCTGTGGAGAGACTAGATTTCTCAGTGATAAGCAGCCCCAGGGTGTTGTGCTGTGGTCATGTGTGTGATAACAAAGGCACGACACAACCTTCTGTCCAGGAGATGGAATGGAGGCACGACCCCCTGTCCAGGCGACGGCAGCCACAAAGAAGCACAGAGAAAGCTGTAACAAATGGGGCTGTTTGTTTGTGGAATCCTAAGTCAGTTGGTATCTATAGCCATGTTCTACTAACACAAAACAAAACAAAAGAAAATTTTCTTGAGAGAGTCAGAGGTGGACAGGACCAGTCTCCTACACAAATACAAGTTTACAAAGGGGACAGTGCACACGGAGAGACACTGAAGTAAACCAGCAAGTCTTGGGCAAAGGCTGGACTCAAGGGCCTTAGAACTGGCTCAGTGGTAAGGGAGCTTGCCACCAAGCCTGAAGATCCAAGTTCCATCCTGGAACACACATGGTGGAAGAAGAAAGCTGATTCTTGAAAGTTGTCCTCTGACTCATGCATGCTGTGGCATATATGTATACACACACACACACACACACACACACACACACACACACACACACACA
>CAJQZJ010032716.1:2242898-2259723 GCA_907164525.1 Lophiomys imhausi
AGAGAGAGAGAGAGAGAGAGAGAGAGAGAGAGAGAGAGAGAGAGAGAAAGAGAGAGAACCAGTTTCTTCAGGACAAGCTCCTTGATAGGTTATCCAATACTAAGTGCTCATCCTTAAACATTCATTGTTATATGCAACAATAAGAAGAGGCCATGAGTTTGAGAGGAAGTGGGAGAAGGCATGGGAGGAGTAAAAGAGGGAAGGGGTAAAGGTGTAAGTGATATTAGTATGATACTTGCATATTAAGTTCTCAAAATAATAATAATAAATTAAATAAAAAGAAAAAATCCAATGATACTGTTAAAGCGTGATAAGGTAGACTTCATCCAGGGCCATCTTGACAGGGATAGGAATGACCGCAGTGAGATTTTGCATGGGGAGAGAGAGGGCTCTGGGAGGGCTCAGGTCTGAATATAGCAAGTGGGAGTATAAAGTTGAGGTGAGGTTGGTGTGGGGGCAGTGGAAGGAAACCATCAGAAGGAAATGTCAGGTGGATGGAATTGGTGCTGCACTAACCTATGTAGGATTCTTATTGAAGACAGGCCAGAGAAATGATGTCCTGTGGGCTGGTGGAGGATGTGTGTCTGTTGAGGCAGATCCTGAGAGTGGAGTGGTGCTTACCTTACTTTTAGACTGATTAACCTGATTCTTGTTTAAACTGGACTGAACAAGGAAGTGCCAGGGTCAGTCTATCTAAGAGAAGGGAGGTCTAGGAGATCAACTGAAATTTGATCCAATAAGGACTCTGTCAAAATACTCTGTGTGCTATACTGCAGCTGGCTCCAAAGCTGAACAGACATTGGAACCCATCTCGCCCCTTCCTTACGGTTCCTTTGATTTCATTTCTTCCATGTTATACGTCCTTACTGTGAACCAGGCCTCTGTGAAGTGAGACCCTGTCTCCAGACACACCAGAATGCTCATCTGAGCCCTGAGTGACAAAGTAGGGGTGGCATTGGAAGGAGAAAGCACAGGGGAGATAGCGGTGCCTCCCTGGGGGCATTGTGGAAAATCTACAAAGGAGAATCCACTTTTGAGCTGGAAGAACTCACAGTGCAGAGCTGGGTGTGGATGCGCATGTTTGTAATCCCACCATGTGGGAGGTAGACGGAAGAGGATCCAGAGTTCCAGGCCAACCTTGGCTACATAGCAAGTTTGAAGTAAGTCTAGGATACCTGAGACCCTGTGCTTTAAAAAATCAAGAGTAAACAAAAGTAGAATGCATGGTAGAGAGGGGGAAGGGTGTTATGGGCTAGGGTATGTCTGATCAGGGGAGGTCCCTGCCCCCCCCCCCCAGAGCATAAGTGTGGGCCACTCATAGGTTACAAGACTTAAAATCTTTTATATTCTTTTATTGACACAGTGAAGTAAATAAAGTGTGGCCGCTTTGATAGTCAGCGAGTGGAAGCTGAAAGAGGTTCAGTAACATGCCCAAGGTTGGACAGCTGGTGAGGATCAAAGCACAAAGGTTGGAGAGATGATGTAGGTGTGATGGTTAAATTTCTCGGTCAACTTGACTTAGAGGATAAGCCCCTGGGCAGATATATGTGGGATTTTTCTGGGTTAGATTAGCTGAGATTGGAAGATGCATGCTACGTGTGGGTGGTACAGTGGGGTGGAGTCCTAGACTGAATGGAAAGGAGAAAGCCAGGTGAGCATCAGTGTTCCTCTCTGTTTTCTGGCTGTGGCTATCTCGAGCTTCTGCCTCCATGCCTTCCCCACTGTGATGGGCTGGTCCTCAAACTGGTAATCAGAATAAATCTTCCTTAAGTCATTTTTTTCCTCAGTGGTTTTTTTTTTTTGATTTTGAAAATCACAGCAATAAGAAAAGTAAGTAATATAGTAGGTTAGACTCCAAATGTAGAGAGATCTCCTGCATGTGCAGGACTTCAGTTGTCCACTGTGGGAGTGCAGCGGGCACCAGCCTGACCACAGCTATGTCCAACGAAGAGTGTGGGGGCCACAGTGAGGAGACTGATCTTAAGCAGCCCAGAAGTGTATCTTGTGCCTACCTACATCACATACATGTACACACACACACACACACACACACACACACACACACACATGAATATACACACACCTCTATTTAAAACCAACTAACCAATCAGAACCTCTGAAAAACCAGCCCTTCTTGTTTCTCTCTCATTTCCCAAGTGGAAGCCAGCCTGGGAATCCCAGTTCTGTACTAGTTCCAGAAGACAGAGCAGAAGGAGATTCTTATCTCACACGATCCCAGATTCCTCATCTGTCAGTGAAGTGCTGGCCTTTTCCCCTAACTACCCCTTCCTTTTTTTTTTTTTTTTTTTTTACAATGGGTACTTTAGAGTAATGGGGCCAATTAAGATTCAGTCTGGCTGAGCACCATGATATTTGGGCGCTAAGGCTACTCGAGTCTTGGTTGTCCCAAAATGCACAGCCTCTTGTGAGTATTTATTCATCAATTTCGAAGGAAGGTCTCATGTAGCGCAGGCTGGCTTCAAACTCCCTGCATAGCTGAGGATGATTACGAACTTCTTTCTGATCTTTCTGTACTCACCTCCTGAGTGCTGGGATTATAGGCAAGCACCCCTGTGCTTGGTTTATGCAGTATTTGGGGATCAGGCCCAGGACTTCATGCATGGTAGGCAAGTCCTCTACAAACTGAGCCACATTCCCAGCCAATGTTTACTTTCTTACTGGGTCTTGCACAGCCTGAGGCCCGGCTTTCCAAGCATCACTAAAGACACAACACAGTCAACTTTTGTCTTCAGGCTCAGCCAATGGCAGCAAATAACCTAAAATTAGCACTGCACAAGCAGCTTGCCCAGTGAAAGCTAACTTAATTAGAGTCTTATTAGTTGTTATAACTACTTTTTAATGAAGCCTTATTACATTCAACTCCACAGATCCCAAACAATTGCATTAAATATTGGCAAACGACCCATCGGTCTTTGATTTCAATCTTGTGTTGTTCACACCTATCCTGAGCCTCTGATGCCTGATGTTTCCTGTTTTTTTTTTTAATAGCCATTTGCAGCTATAAAGGCATATCCCCTTTCTTGTCTGGTTGCTAATTCGTTGGGATTCTTTCAATGTGACTCTGGAGACCTAATGGTTAGTGATACGAAGTAGGGAAAGACTCCCTGTTCAGGAAGGTGTCTCAGCATTGGCCCCTTCCCTTTATTTCCATCCTTAATCATACCTTAATAGTAAAGTAAGGCCCCAGGTTGTGAGGCAAATGGTATTTTGGAGGCTAACACAGAAAACCATTATCATAAATTCACACCTCCGTGAGGATTAACTCATCATATTAGCTAATTGGTCAATAAACAAGACTTCCAGAGAATCAATCCTGGATGGGGTAATTTTGATAGTGGAGGAGAAGGAAGAAAACCAACAGCTCATTAGTCTCTATTGTGCTCGAGGGGCTGGGGTGGAGATGTTTGTATTTGGTATCCTGATTAACTTTCACAAATTTGATATGAATGCATTATTATTATTATTGGCTTGGCGATGAGAAATAGGAGCCCAGGTGAATCTCAGGACAAGTGACCAAGGAACACTAAATGATGACAAGGCTCCCAGTTTGGCCCCTGGGGAGCGCTGATTTATTAATTTGTGCTCTCTTCTCCTCCCCCCTTCTGTGTACACCTGAGTGTACTGCAACATGAGTGTGTCATAACACATATGTAGAGATTAGAGGGAAACTTGCCAGAATCAGTTCTCTTCTTCTACCACATGGGTCATGAGGACTGAACTCAGGCCATTGAGTTCCAGTAGGTGCCATTACCCAATCAGACATGTCACTGGTTCATTGTGCAGGCTAATTTATTTATTCCTATCTATCTTTCTGTCTGTCTGTTATCCATCCATCCATCCATCCATCCATCCATCCATCCATCCATCGATCTATCTAATCTATCATCTATCGAGGAGAGAGCCTCAATTGAGAAGATGCTCCCATAAGACTGGGCTGTAGGCATGCTTGTAGAGAATTATTGTTTAATTAGTGATTGGTGTGAGATTGCCTAGCCTACTGTGGGTTGTACCACCATAGACTGGTGGTCCTGGGTTCTATAAGAAAGCAGACTGGGCAATCTGTGAAGAACAAGCCAGTAAACAGCACATCTCCATGGCCTCTGTATCAGTTCCTGCTTCCTACCTAAATTGAGTTCATGTCTTGACTTCCTTTAATGATGGACTATGATATGGAACTGTGAGCCAAATAAATCCTTTCTTCCCCAACTTGATTTTGGTCATGGTTATGTTACCAAAATACTACTCCTAACTAGGACACTCACTTTTTGTATTTTCCATCGTTACTGGGCAGGGGGCTGTTATTCTTAAGAAAATAGAAGTCAGTATTAGGCTGGTCCAGTTCAGGCTCTGCTCTCAGTTATTTTCTATAGGGATGGCCCTGGGAGCATTGTTTCAATGCTAAACAGTGCCTTTCTCACCTCATGAAGAACTTAATATTCTTGCTGTGAAAGTAAAGGGACATGTGTCAACTGTAACACGAAGAACATGGTTCCCCAGCTTCTGAACTGTGTTGGATTGCTGTGAACAGGAACTGATTCAGGGGGCATGGTCTAGTCTTATTCCACTGTGGGTTCTTGAACTTGAGTGAGCATCAATATAGCCCAGAGGGCAAGGAACCCAGATATCCCTGGCCGCATCTGCAACTCTGACTCAGTTACTTTGGAGTGGGCCTCAGCAAACACCATTGGAACAAGTTACCGGTGATGCTGTTGAATCTCAGAGATCATTCAGAGCCAGTATTCCTGGGACAGACACAGGCAGAATATTCTGGGTCCCCCTGAGCCTAGAGTGACTCAGAAGAGCTGTATTCTTGATTCTTCCTTCTTCCTTATTTTATACCACATTGTTCTAGCTTCCTGAGCCGTTGAAAGGCAGGCCTTGAGAACAAGAGCCAAGAAGTTGACTTAATTAAGATGCCTTATTTATTTACATATTACCATGCCAGACCCTGGGCTCATTCAGGTTGGAGGAATATTTGTGGTTTAAATAAACCAATTCTGAGGCTGAAAGGGATGGTGCAATTCCTTTTGTACAGAGAGTAAGAAGCAGACAGGCACTGAGGAAAAGCTTCCAGTTAATCTATCAGCCTACAGTTTGATGTTTTTAGGAGAGGTGTATATTTTGATTTATCCAATAGAACCAACATTAGACATGTAGAAGAAACAGTGTGGGGCTTCTGCTGTTCTTTCCTAAGAAGGATCATCTGGCTGATACCAGGGAGAAAATAAGTGTGAAGTTTCTCAGACAGATTAGAGTAATTTATGGCACTATGAGTTTTGTTTTGCTTTGTAAAATTAATTAATTAGGTGAGAGAGAGAGAGAGAGAGAGAGAGAGAGAGAGAGAGAGAGAGAGAGCGCACATGGAGATCAGAGGACAACTTGCAGTAGGTCCTCTCTTCCCACCCGGTAGGTCCTGGGGATCAAATTTGGTGCCTTTACCTACTGAACCTCTAGTGCTGGGGTTATATGCTTGAAATACCATATATATATATATATATTTTGTTGTTGTTGTTGTTGTTGTTGTTGTTTTGAGACAGGGTTTCTCTGTGTAACAGCCCTGGCTGTCCCGGACTCACTTTGTAGATCAGGCCTGGAACTCAGAGATCAGCCTGCCTCTGCCACCTGAGTGCTGGGATTAAAGGTGTGCGCTACCACACCCGGCCATTATAGACAGCTGTGAACTGTCTGTCATATGGTGCTGTGATTTGTACCCGGGTCCTTTGGAAGAACAGCCAGTGCTCTTAACCACTGAGCCATCTCTCCAGCCCCGAAACACCATAATTTTTTCATTGTTATAGTTCAAAGGTGTATTTATTTCTTAGAATTCATGGTGATTATGACAATATGGATAAGTTGTTATTATCTTTCCTAGCCGAGGCTGAACTGAGGTCTTCATGGGTTAATAGCTGATGCCTGTGGACCATTTACTAGCATTTGTGGTGTGGTTGAATCCTTCCTGTATATTTCTCACTACATTCCTATACGGGGGATGATCCAGCCCCCTTTAATAATGGATTAATCAAGGCTCAGTGAAAAGGGGTACAGCCAGTACTAAGGCCTGGATTTGTTTGACTTCAGCATCTCTGTCCTTCTACTCCTCCAGGCTACCAGGGATGCTAAAGAACACTTGAGGAGGGGTCGCTGCCCTCTTCACCAAGATAAGGGCAGCAATCGTGACAATGACATGAAGGGCATCTCAGGCTCGTCCTGAGTTGCCATTGGCTGAGGTCTTGCCTCAGCACAGTCCCCTTGAAATGCTAGTCTTGTGGAAGTGTGTCAAAGTTTATCTCTTTCCAGTCTGTCTAGGGGCCGGTCCCAACAACTCTAGATTTAGAACAGTCTGAAAATAACCCTGCGTCTCCTTCCAGATCAGCAGTTCAAGGTCAAGAGTGAATCTCACCCTTGCCCAGCCAGAGCCCACATATTTCTTGAAAAGCCCCCTTAACAAGGTGTTTGAGGGAGTGCCCAGCATATGAGGCCGAGATCTTCAGGGGACAGCTTGAATACTGAAACTAAAATGTGGAGTGCGTGTCATCCTTTTGCCTAAATATAGACTGTCCATTGCATTTTGGCCACTCAGGCCCCCACAGTGAGGTGGGGTGGTTTGGATGCAGGAGGAGACTTTTCCTACTTAAATAGCCCTGGGTGTTGGGGGCTACAACTACAACATTTACTCATTCTCTGGACCAGGCTAACTTCAAACTCTCTCTATAGCTGAGATGATCTGAGAGATCTATTCCTCTGCCCCCACCTCACTGGTATTGGGATCATAGACATGCATTATCACTCTTGGTTTGTTTGGTGCCGGGGAAGGAACCCAGAGCTTTGTGTAGGCTAGTCAAACACTCCACCAACTGAGGTAAAGCACCAGCCCAGTATCCAAATTTCCTTTTATTTCTTCGTATTTTTAAGTTGGGGCATCACTCCTGGAGCCACTGATGGGGACCATGATGGACTTGGCTGCCATATGAAAGATTGAATCTGGTTTACACCATAGGCGGCTGCTTTTTATTCCCAGCTTTTGGGTGAAATGCACACATTTCAGGCTTTCTGCTTCCTCTGGCAGATGGCTGCTGCATTCCATGAGGGTGGCATGAAGTCCTGCTTGAACTCTGGGAAGCCGGCCTGACTGAGCTGGAAGGATCTGAGGCATTCAAATTGCCTGGGAGCCTCAGTGAGGACACCGACTTGTCACTTTGATACCTGAAATTTCCTGGACCCAGAGCAGCAAGGAGCTCTCCAGTTCAAAAGCAGCTTCTTGGGGCTCTAGATGCAGTTAAGCTTGTAGAGCGCTCGCCTTTCATGCACAAAGCCCCAGGTTCCATTCCCAGCACTGCATAAAACTCTCTGGTGGCACATACATCTGTAATCCAGAACTTAGGAGGTAAAGGCAGAAGGATCAGAAGTTCAGCTATGTATCAAGTTCAAGATCAGCCAGGGCTACATGAGATCCTGTCTCACCTCTGCCTGCTCATACATGTGAATACTTCCATTTCCACTTCAAGGATTTTATATTATAAACATTTACCAAGGTAGAAGATGGTGAAGCATGTGTGAGAAGTAAGAATATGACTTTGTGAAAACACAAACTTTATAGGCACCTAAATGCCCTTCCACAGGGATCTATTTGGAGAAAAGGGAATACTATGCAGCTCTTAAAATGAACAAGTCTGTTCTGTTTATACTGGAGTGGAAAGTCTTCCTCATATGCTGCACAATGAAGAAAGCAAGTGTGAAATATTATTTGTAGTGTGCTATTTCCGTTGAAAGGGGCATACAAATACACTTTGTACATACACATAGAATATTCTGAAAAGATATACAAGAAGCTGGTGACGGTAGTTGCCTCCAAGGAGAAAAGGGATAACCAGGGCCAGGGATGTGAGAGGGACACATTTTTACTATATACTTGCACCATGTGTGTGCATTACTTGAATGGTTTGCTTATAAAATATGGTTGGCTAGGCACATTATGGTATCTTTTATTATAGAATTCATTGACATACTGAAAAGATAGGAAAAACAGAACGAGAAAAAGAAGATGAGAAGACTGAGGATTTATTGAGATGGCAAGAAGTCTGTGTTTGATGAATGTTGAAAAAAATCTGGGGTGATCCAATTTGTGTTACACACATACAGACATGTATGCAGATACACACAATCAAACAGACATACACATATAGATACACACACACAATTCTGCAAAGTCCATAGAAAAATACCAAGCATGATATTATGGAGGGTGCTGTAGTCTGGATACCTGATTCTGCTTTCCTAGTATTTGCAGGTTAAAAGTCCCTGTCAGGGACATCGGGAGAAGAGCAGGTCGTAGGAACAGAGCCTTTACATCTGGGATTAATGTCCTCATGGAAGAGGCCTGGGTGAGTTCATTGGTGCTTTTCCTCATGGAAGGTGCTGTCTTTGAGGGCTGGGTGTGAATTCATCATAGTCTTGACCTTGGATTCTCTGGCCTTCAGAATTATGAGCAATAAATTCCCATTGTTTATTAATGACCAAAGTCTGAGACATTTTTATGAGAAAGTCTACTTTTCCTGTGTTTTTAATTTATGTTATTATGTATGAGTGAATGGCTTCTTGCTGTTAAGAACAGCAAGAAGAGTTCTTACTTTGAAAAGAACACAAGAGGAAACCAACCAAACAATCTGATGTGTTTTTGAATGGAAGAGTGGACAGGGCTGTAGCAGCATCACGAAGAACCAGGAGAATCTGTAAGTGTTGCCAGGGCTGAGAAGCAGAGAGTAGGATGTGGGTAAAATTACAGTAAAAATGATGAGCTAATGTTTGCTTTTCAAGAGAGGAGCTGAGTTCAAATCCTCAGTCCCCATACCAAGGTGACTGAGGCAGATGTTACCATAGTAATCCTATGGCAAGATAGGAGATGAAAGAGTAAATCCTCAGAAGCTGGAGGGCCAGCTAGCCTGAGAACACAGATGTGAACAACAAGTTCTACCTGGTCTCAAACAAGATGAAATGTGAACACACACACGTGCACATATTAAAGAAATGACCAAGGATAGAAACCTTTTCTTTTGATAGTTTTTCTTCTGAACTCATTAAACAGCATGGAAGTCCAAACAATAACTCTATTAAAACCCAATTTCCATTCCATTGATGTTCTTAATCTGATGCCTTTAATTACAAATGGAGTACCTGCTTTTTGCAGTATGTGAAATCATAAGAGGATACAAAAAGTTAATAATCTACTCCCACCCTTTAAAGTGGCCCCTGGAAGTAAGCTAAAAGCTATAATTTTTGTTTCTCATAAATGCATGTGTGCACATTCATGAGTGAGTATGTTCATGTGATTACATACGTGTGTGTATACTCTAGTGTATGTGTGTGTCTGAAAACAAGCTCAGGTATGGTCCTCTCCTACCACCTTGTTTGAGACAGGGTCTCTTGCTAAGTACTTCACACAGCAGGCTAGTTGGCCCATGACTTTCCTGTCTCCATTTCCCACCTTGCTGCACATGCACTGGGATTATAGGCGGGAGGAACTGAGCTTGGCTTTACATGGGTTCTAGGGTCCCATAGTCAGGTTCTCACACTTCTTCAGGAAGCACTTCCCTTACTGAGCCATCTCTGCAGACCCATTGCTTTGAAAGTGGGATTGCTGGTTGGCAGGATGGCTTAGTGGGTAAAGTACTTTCTTTGAAGGCTGACTGAATTCCCTGTGTCTCAAGTGGAAAAGAAAAAAACTGACACCTGCACTTATCCTCTAACCTTTGCTCACTGACACGTGCACCTCCTACCACATAAAATACAGAAAATGTAATAAAAATGAAAGTGAGATTGCATATTAATCAATGGCCTGCTTTTCTTGTGCAGATATCATGATATATTATTAACCTATATCTAACTAACCTTGTTTGTAACATCACATTATATTTTCCTATGCTTTAAATTGATTGCTTAATAAAACTGAAGATATCAAAAGCTAACTACCAATAGTAATTTATCAGTGACTTTACTGTGCGGAGAGTGTACTGGTTATATGTGAACCCTGGCACTGAAGAAGTAGATTTTTTTTCTCTTTCTTCTGACTTAATCAAAATTAAAAAATAAAAAGTCAATGAAATGATTCCTAATGCTATTCTGCTATACTCATAGACTGGATCCTAGCATAATCATCACCAGAGAGGCTTCGTTCAGCAGCAGATAGTAACAGATGCAGAGGTCCCACAGCCAAACTTTAGATGGAGATCAGGAATTCTGAGGAAGAGGGGAAGGAAAGATTATAGGAGCCAGAGGGGTCAAGGACACCCCAAGAACACGATGCATATAATGAACTAAGCAGGGCTTATAGTGGCTTACAGAGACTGAAGTGACAATCAGGGAGCCTGCATGGGTCTGACCTAGGTCCTCTGCATATATGTTATAGTTGTGTAGCTTGGTGTTCTTGTGGGGCTCCTAACAGTGGGAGTGGGGGTGTCTCTGACTCTTTTTCCTGAACTTGGGACCCTTTTCCTCCTATTGTGTTGCCTTGTCCAGCTTTACATGAAGGTTTGTGCCTAGTCTTACTGAATCTTGTGCTATGTTCTGTTGATATACCTGGACGCCTGCTCTTTTCTGAAGGGAAATGGAGGAGGAGTGGATCTAGGGGAGAGGGGAGGAGGGGGAGAGGAGGACTGTGAGGAGTGGAGGGAGGGGAAGCTATCATCAGGATGTAATACATGAAAGGAAAAATGTAACTCATCAATCCAATTGCTAAAAGTAGTTATACAAAAGAGAAAGTGCAATGACACACAGCCTAAACATTCTGTGGTCTTAAGATGGTGTATGTATATATATATATATATATATATACATATATATATATATATATATATATAAATATGTGAATATATATATATTTGTAAACCAGAGTCTAGAAATCCTCACACCCAGAAGTCCATTCTTGTGACATTTCAAGGAGAAGTTCTTAGCCTAGTGTTTAAAGAGTCTGTGAATTCAAATGGGAAGATAAATATTTCAACACAACACACAAAACAAAACAAACCCCTTTGGCAGGCCAGCAGCCATGAAGACTCATCAGGGTTTGTCACCAATAGAAGTCAGCTCCATACTATCCTGTTCTATTTGTTGACGAGCTTATGAAATGTTTCCACTGTCACCACTTGGAAATTACAGTGCTTGCTTACTTGACTGGCTGCCAGACCTGGTTTATTTAATATGCTAAGAAGAACCTTTTTCACTCTACAATCAATTTGCTTTTCAACATAATAATAACTGCATTTTAGTATAATTGGTTAGTTTTGATTTCCTACCTACGTGTTTACTTTGAGGAGGGGCTTTATTTGATTTCCAAAATGGTCAATGGAAGGATAAAACCCCCAAGAACACGTGTGTTCAGGTCAATTCTGAAGAGCTGAGTGCAAATGGATTTTTGGAGACGGTGGCCTTTTGTTTTCTCTAGGGGAACACATATAGCCTGAACCTACAAAGAGTTGTTAAGTTTTGCTCTTCACTGGTGGATCTTCCTTCTTGCCCAGATACCTTCCTGCATTTGCTAGTCCTATGCTGATCCTGTGAGCCATGGGGTACATTCATGCCTGCAGGTGACAGTGATCCCCACCTGCCCTTGATTTCATTCTGACCTCCTGGGGCTGAGCCTCCAACACACACGTTAGCCCTGCATCAAATTGTGGTAAGCCAAGTCCCCTAATTCATCCCACTAGGCAATAGAAAAAACTTTTAGGGAGCAAAATTCTGTGGGTTGATACATCATAAAAAGTTCAGTGGGGGGGTTCAGTGAAGAATGGTATATTTATGCTAGAACACTGTGTTTCTGAATGTTTTGACTTGACTTGCTCACTAGTGGAACTTTTATAGCACGTGTGTGGAGAACTCAGATATCTTGTGAGTGGGGGTGAGAACGTGGATCACTTTAAGAACACAGGCTACTAGGAAGCTTGGATTCTATGGTATTCTGGCCTGACTCATACTGTGCCTTGCCAGAGGCCAGGTGCGGATAGCAAATGGGGTGAGGATCCCCTTCCCAACAGTCACTTCAGCCTTATAAGTTCCTAAACACACAACTAGATTTCTTTCTCCTTCTCTGTCTCTTCTATACTCTGTAGGCTTTTACTGTTCACAGCATTCTCTTCTTCTGCTTCTGGAATAGATCCATCTTCTCTACTGACTCTCCTGGTCATTAAGTTTGTAGGACTAGCCAGCCCATTGTGCGTCCCAGTCCTAGCTCAGCCACTCATTTGTGGAGCTGGAACAAGTGAGCTAAATGAAAGATACTTGATTTGAAAATTTCCTACCAAGGGTTAGAACAACCTCTGCCTCCTATGAGACCCACAGATGGTCAGATACATTCTTCCTCGTTGGCCTTCTTGGGTTATAGATGAATGCAACCGAGTCCAGTTTACTGTGGGTTCTGTGGATGCAAATTCAAGTCCTCATGTTTGGGCTGCAAATGGTTTACCCACTGATCCATCTGCCCAACGCTGTGGTTCCTCTCTTCATGGATTTTCTAAAACCCAGGAAGAAACCTTAGGGTCCCAAGACTACTACATAGTTTTCCAAAAACAGTTCTACTAACTGAGATCAACAGGGACCCCCTCTCTACTTCCATGATCATTCTGTTTTGCTGAGTGATTCCCTTCCCCTGCTCTTCTTTTCCTTTTGCAGG
The DNA here is from genome assembly GCA_907164525.1 of Lophiomys imhausi. NCBI lineage: Eukaryota > Metazoa > Chordata > Mammalia > Rodentia > Muridae > Lophiomys > Lophiomys imhausi. The sequence goes on from CAJQZJ010032716.1 coordinate 2,255,581, forward strand.
TGTTGGTACAAGGACTGTTAGAATCTGGGGAAGCAGGTGGAGTTAAGGTACATTCTGTTCCACTGTAATTCTCTCCACTCTGTGTATGTAGTTCATAGCCTTTTCTTTTTGCATAGTTAGGTCATTTCTAACCAGTCTCTGCAGAATGCAGTGTCTAGAAATACTCTCTTCCACAGTGCCAGGTTGCCTAGCCTGTGACATCAAGGGAAGGACATAGGATGACCTGTGATGGAGAAGTGTCCTGTGGTGCGGGCATCATTTGGAGGTGAGTGGAGGAGGTGAATCCAGCCTCCAATGTAAAGAAGCCAGAAACAACATGGGGGAAAAGTTTTCTAAATTTTTTTTTCCCAAAATTTGATAGAAATCTGATCAAATGTGCTTGTCATTAGCAACAATATGCCATGAAGTTGAAAAATCTTCCAAAAGTGTCAACGATAAAAGAGAGGTTTTGGTTCATCTTGCCAGTGGAATGACCCAATTATTTTTTGTTCTTTATATCTTTGTGAGGTTGTGATCAGTGGCCATCTGCCCTTCCTTGCTTCTTTCTAAGAATAGAGGATTCTCTAGTTTTTCATACACTTCCTTCTAAGATTTCTTTAATGACAAGTCCATCTGATGGCTTGGATCTGAACTCACAATCAGCCACTCATCAACTGCTGCAAGGCAAAGCTCCCCCTGCTCCCCTGAGTTCACAACCCTAACTGTGCAATAGGGATAATTTCAGTGGCCAGCTCAAAAGCCTATGGGAGGGTCCTCACCCCCAGCAGCAAGTGGCAAGGTCTAATGTATGGGAGTCATTAGTGAATCTGAGGTGGTCAGGTTGTAGCGTGGCTGCAGACAAGGCCTGCAGATGTGGGAGAAAGCAATTTCCAGATGTAGCCTGACAGCTAACCATTATTTTTACAGCTTCACACATACTCAAGTAAAGCCTTCATAGGGCCCTTGGTGACCCTCTAATACCTATGTGGCCCTCTGTGGCCAGCAGATTTGGTCACCTCCACCATTGACTCCTGTACTGTGTACCTGACCTACACTTCTGCACAGAATATCCCTCCCTCCTGGCTCCTCTGTCCCAACCCACTTGATTTCACTGGAAGGCTGAGGCCGGCTCATTTCTCCAGACTGCCTTTCTTTCTTCTTTCTTTCTCCATTCTTTCATTCTTTTTCTCATTAATCTTTATGTATTATCTGTGATTTCAAGACCTTATGAAACTGAAATTTCAGATATTTTTAGAGGCTAATGACAGAGGGTTGCCATTTGTTAAAAAATGTTATTAAATAGGACATTATAATACACACACACACACACACACACAGAACTATTACCATTCATTATCATCGTTCCATCTAAAACGCTATTTTGATGTCCTAAAATAGAAAGGATATAGTCTTCAGATTGAAGAGACAGTTATTTAGATCGAATGCATTTCAGTTTTAAAAGAACACAATGTTTTTTCTCATTCTGCTATGAGCCAGTGGAAACTTTGGACATCGGATCTCTGACAAATTTGGAGGAAGCAGTATACTAACAATAGGGATGGCACAATGAATGTTTACTGAGTACCAAGTGTGTCGTCCTGTGGGTTCTACTGTTATCTAGGTATGAGGCCTTGGGGAAGTTATTGAGCCTTCTGGACTTGGTGTACTGATCTGCGGAGACAAGGATGCCCACGACTTGCCTGCAAGGTCACAGCTACACGGTATGCCCTGTGTGATGAGGATGCTTCCACATTGCTCATTCTGTTTCGATATTCAGGGGACTCTGATTCAAAGACACTACCATCCCTCCTGCCTCCCCTCTACATCATGGATTAGACCAAAGGCCTGGGTAGGACCCAGGATACTCCTGGCTGTACAAAGCTTAATCACATTTTTTTGGATTTCCGTGGGGTATTCAATCCAGGGCTGCCTGGGTATAAGGAGGACTAGGTTATGTTGGATGCATGAGATGTCACCCAGGAAAACTTTTTAAGGGACTGAAGATTCTTGGCCTCACAGGACACTCTGGTATTTTGTTGTTTGTGGTGGGGCCCAAGTACTTGGTCTGTCAAAGCTGCCCCTGTCAGCTGCCTCTCAGGGGTCTCTGTGGTTGCTCACAGGGGCTCCTGACCTTAGGTCAGACATTCTTTGCTCAAATCATACTAACATCTAGTAGGTCCTGCCCACTGCAGTGTTTTATGAGTCCTGGAGGATATCTGAAGAAGACACTGGGAGGAATCCTTTTGCCTGTGCTCAGCCAGTCTCCCACTCCCACTCCCTCAATTTCCCAGCTCAACAGGTGGTAAAGTGGTACCCAGATGGTTCTTTGCCAACATCAAGGTTATCTTGGACACATTTCTCTCACTGACCTTTCTATGTCATCCCATGCCAAGTTCTCAAACCTGTCTGCTACTTCCTATATTCAGTCTGTTTTATATGTTGGCTATAGTGACCTTTTCCAAAATCTTTGCATGTATATGGTGTGTGTGACCCAAAAGTCCAAGCGTGGTCAGTCTTCTGTCCATGCCTGCAGCCTGTCTTACCCACGTCTGTTCCCATCCTAAACTCTGGGAGCTCACCATCACTCCCTGCTTCACGGGACCTTTCTGTATGGATCTCTCTCTACCAACATTACTGAAGTAACTACTCTAAATTGTACTGTTCAGCCTTCCGCCTCCATAATACTCCACTGGGACCTCATGATTTACTGATCCCTATTAAATAATTCTAGTCTCCTGGCACAGATGCAATTTGGGTTTCTTTTTGTGTTTTTCAAATACCTGTTTACCTCATTAGAAGTAAGTTCAATGGCACTTGATTATTTTGTTTACCATAGTTTCTCTAGGAAAATGCCCTGACATAGTATTCATTGGGAAATTCATATTTACTTAGTGAACGATTAAAGTACATGATTAAATATGTGACCCACATCCCTAGGAGGAAGACTTTTTCCTCCCCCTTTTCCTTCAGCTTATCTGACTGATTGGCAAGAGCCTTTTTCCTAAGGATGCTTGGCACCCACAGTCCAGTAGGTTTGAAGAAAATCTAGCTTTAAGTTTGAACATGGCCTGCCCTGAGATTTCACCAGGGGTGGGCAGAATTTTGCAATGATCATGTTCCTCTTATTTTCTGACAGGGTGGTGGCAGAGTGGTTTGAATTGCTATGATAGCAAGTTGCTATCAGTGAACAGAAAGGCCAGGTACAGTGTAACAATGTGTATGGTCTGTTCTGACAGAGTTGGACTCAGCCCTTGACTCTATTACTGACATGCTGTGTGACCCTAGGTAAGAATCTAACTGTATCAAGCTTTGGCATATTCATCCATGAATAGGTAACAGTTACTCCATATGGTATCTCTGTTAGGGTTATTGGGGGTAATACCATAGGAAGCTCAGTAGGATGTCTGTATAAGGTATGTACTCCATAACCATATGTTGAGTAGGCAGTTAGAGACCATGTTTAGTTTTAGTTCAACAGTACAGCTTCTAGTATAGAGCCAAGTAGGCACTGTAGGAAGTCTTTACTTAAATATTTAGCACATGGCCAAAAGTATTTTTTACCTCAGTAATATTTCCCTCTTCTAGGAAGGCCTCCCTGTTTATAAACATTTTTCCTCCTCACCACATTCTCAAAGAAATTGTCTTCCTTCAGGGACTCTCAAAGGCTGCATTGAAGGATTCACAGACATGTTTTTGGAGGTGACTCTGTCCTAGGTTATGTCTGAGACCCTCATGCTCCCTTGTGCTCATAGAGAGTGGAAATTCCTGAGCCCCCATTTGAATGAGAAGAGAGGATGGAGAGGGATTGCAGTTTCATTCAGTACTGTATGAAACACAACTGTTTCTTTGAAATTGACCTTCATTTATTTGGAGGGGAGAGCAGTTAGTTCAATAATGGCTTCCTGGTGCCTTTCAGCATTTTAAAAGGCAGAAGAAAGATTTGGAGCAAGGCAAGTTTCCAGTGTTTTCTAAACAGCTCACTAGGCCCAGCCGCTTGTTGGCTGTCTGGCACTTCCTACTGTCCCTCCTCACATCCCATACTGAAATATACACTCCCTCAGAGTCCTGCCACTTCATTAGACCTTGACCAGGCTGTCTCCCCTCTGGTGGGAACTTGTCTTCATTGTCATACCAAGCAGCTGGAGGTTCTCTTGGATATCATGC